>BQNB010041036.1:0-47025 GCA_026074375.1 Tanacetum coccineum | reverse complement strand
AAACTTCGCCAAAAAAGAGTCTATGAAGAAAGCTTTTCAAGACATACTGCATGAATTGGGGGGAAGTTAATCCAACTCATGCATACTACAATGGTTCATGTATAAGTAAAGACACGTAAGATCCAAGCTGGAGTACAAGTTTCAAGACAGAGAGTACCCATAAGACATCTTCAGCTTTGGAAGACTTTATTTGTGTTGTATTTGTACCTGATAGGAACATTGTAAGTAATTCCATATGTCTACATATTGGGGGAAGATTGTTAGCCCTAAAATATGGTGACTAATCCGGAATTACATTTATCATTTATAGTCGTGTCGGGTTAGTTTAGCTAGTCAAGACCAGGACTATAAATACCCCCTCCATACTTCCATGGAGGGGTAGAAGTTCACATTTGTAAAGTGTGTGTGTGTGTGTGTGTCTTCCTTCTTTTCTCTCAATATCACACACAACTTCATATCATATCTTTCTCTCTAATAAACATGGATCAATTTCTTTTCCATTTTACCATACCTCCGGATCGGTTGTTCTAAGGGTGAATCTTATGTTAACAATTTCTATAACAAGTCGTTCACATTTACAGAAACACAAAAGAATGTACGTAACCTGGTGGCATCACCTTTCACGGCACGAATCAGGGGCTCAATGTGCCAACAAACCTAAAGACTTATGATGGTATGACAGACCCAGACGATCACCTTACAATATTCATGGGAACTATGGACGTGCACAAGCTACCAGAGCCGGCCTGATGTCGTTTCTTTCATATTATCTTAGTGGGGCAACTCGGTTTTGGTATGACAACTTGCTACCAGGATGTATAAACATCTTTTACAAGCTGAGAGACAAGTTCCGAGCAAACTTCTTGCAATAAAAGAGATTCCAAAATACGCAAGCCAAAATCCTTGGGATCCGGCAACGTTCAGATGAGTCACTCAGTGACTACTTAGGGAGGTTTGGAAGAGAAACGTTACACATGACTGATCGCTTGGATGGGATGATGACGGGGGATTTCATTAGCGGACTACGCCCAGGGAGGTTCTTTAAGGATCTCATAGCCCGACCCCCCGTATCAATGGAGGACCTATTCACGCAAGCACACAATGTCATAAAAGCCGATGAAGCCAACACAAAAAATTGATTGCGAGACAGAAAAGGGGGTACCGCTGATAGCAAGTACATATAAAATCACCAAGAATCAATAAGAAAACATAAAGAAAGATACGTTGCTCGCCCCACCATAAGACCTAATGACCGTTCAAGCGACTTTCACCCCTCTTATTAAATCTTCAGCAAAAATCTATGCTACTTATGAGGGAAAATCCATTCTACGACCACAGTCACAGATGTTTGCACCCGCCTATTGAAGAGACCGCACACAGTATTGTAAGTTTCACAACGACCATGGTCATGATACAAACGATTGTGTCGATCTTCAGAAAGAAATAGAGACATGCATCAGAAACGGTCGCCTTAGCCACCTAGCAAAAGGGTACAAAGGCACAAAATAGTAATCAAAACCCGATTCCCTCTAGCACTACAAAAAAGGGGAAGAATCAAATTGATTGGAAACAAAAGGTGGTTCCACCTAAAGCAGGAAACGAAGTTTTAATGATTGATGAAGGATGGTCTCCACCACACCACAAATAAAATGAGTTACAACATAAAGTCGACATCTCGTTCACAAGTGACGACCCTATCCCAGACCATTATAGTGACGATGATCCACTTGTCATTAAGGCTGAAATAGGAGGCAATATCTTACATCACATCTATGTGGATGGAGGAAGCTCTGCGGAGATGATGTACGAGCATTGTTTCCAACAGTTGGACGACGTGACAAAGGCATCACTTCGATTACCAACGTCACCCCTAGTGGGGGTTTTCAAGACAAGTGTTATGGCCTCTCGGAGTTATAACTGCTCCCTTTACCTTTTAGATTACACCGGGAAAGGCAGAAAGATAATAACTACGGATTTCATGATTGTCCGAGCCCCATCTCCTTACAATGTGATATTGGGACGGCCTGGAATAAGGCAGTTAGGCGCAATTGCTTCTATGATACACTCGCTCATCAAGTTCCCCCTCGAATCAGGTATTGCCATTATAAGAGGAGATGTGCCTCATAAACGCGGATGCCTCCAAATCTCTCATAAAAGATAACGAGAGTATGTAACGACAATTGCCCCCGCACCACAGGGAAGCGAGACAGAAAAAGAAAATATGGTAGTAAACACCATGATTAATTCAAACAAGTAAAACAAAACTACTATGTGATTAATTTAACCAAACACAAAGCTTCAACAATCATACAAAACACAAACATTCTAGAAATATAAAAGTAGATTACCAAAGTATGATTACAATAGGTAATGCAAGGATTTAGAGCAACCCTTAAACCTCCAATCAACTATACGATTCGTACCAACCAAAAAATTAAACCCAACACCGTCTTTGGTGTTCTTGAGTGATCTTCTGAGATTGGCAGCAGGTCTTAGTCTTTTGGGAGAGAAATGTGTGTGGAAATTCGTCCTTGTAGGTGAAGGGTGGAAAATCATTATGAAAACTAAGCCATGGGGACTCCTTTATATAGGAGAAAGTATCCGTGGCCTCCAAGCATAAAACTTGGGCACAAAATGTCATAAAACAGTTGTAATATGAGTTAATATGGAGACATGGTCGAACTTGGGAAGTTAGAGCACTTAAATGGGTGTACTAATGAAACTTGGAAAAGTCAGCGAAGCTTAGCCGGGAGGCTAGATCTTGAGCCGGGCGGCTCATTTGCATCATCCAGCCTGGGCGGCTGGCCACACGATCCAATATACAAATTCCTTGATTTTGCGTTTAAGTTTCCCGTTTGAGTTGTGCTTGGTCATGGGTCATTGTACTCCAATAAAACTTCATTTTAGCTCTATCTTGGGACTTAGAAGTTTGTATACTTGACTCTTTTGCTCTTGAAATGCTTCTCGACCTTGATCTTGATGAGGGGTTCTTCGTACTTGCATAAATATTCGTTTTTACTTCTTTTTCTTGCTTTTCTTGTTCCTGGCTACAAATAAACTTGGGAATACACTTTGATACAATTAAGTAACAAAACCATATATAAATAGCCAAATAACTTATACAAAAGTATGGATAACGCTACTAAAAACATACTCAATTTAATCGTTATCAAATTTGCTTGAGGGCGGCTTGTTTGCATCATCCAGCCTGGGCGGGTGGCCACACGACCCAATATACAAATTCCTTAATTTTGCGTTTAAGCTTTCTGTTTGAGTTGTGTTTGGTCGTGGGTCATTATACCTCAATAAAACTTTATTTTAGCTCTATCTTGGGACTTGGAAGCTTGTATGGTTAACTCTTTTTGCTCTTGAAAAGCTTTATGATCCTCATCTTGATGAGGGGTTCTTCGTACTTGCATAAATCTTCGTTTTTACTTCTTTTTCTTGCTTTTCTTGTACTTGTCTACAAATAAACTTGGAAACACACTTTGGTACAATTAAGTAACAAAAGCATATAAAAATAGCCAAATAACATATACAAAAGTACGGATAACGCTCCTAAAAACATACTTAATTTGAGCGTTATCAAATCCCCCCACACTTAACCTTTGCTTGCCCTCAAATCCCCGATAATGGCGCCAAAAACTTGATGTGTCTCGCGACTACTGGTTTTAAATTTATAACACTATTTACCGGATAAAGCTAAGAATACACGGGCAAGTATGACCCTTCCGTATGTAGCTAGTTTTGTGTGGTACACCGAGGTCGTTCACTAGGATTTGGGTGTTTTTAGCTGTGAAGAATCTATGTAATAACACGTAACACGAAAGTGGTAAAATGGTTGTCACGTCCCACAATACCATATAAGCAACAAATAACACGAAGAGTAAATATGATGTGAATTCAACTAGAATGAAATCAATGACTTAAACTACTTGTTTGGTACTAGTATTCATATCAATGGAGTGTATGGAATATCGGGTAGATACTTAAGCAATAGCAAACAAATCACAAGTTATACAATTTCAAATCAACGGGTAGTATCATGAAAATGCATATAACAAGGTTTAGACTAACGAACCCTTTCGACCTATGAACGTTATTTTAAACCAAGTCTTTTACAAGCCAATTGTTTAGAAAGATGATTTTACCAATTCGTTCATTAGAGCCCTTTCGACCTATACTCTAGATTAAACCTTTATGAGTCCAATTAACTTGTATATTCATGGTTGTCAATCATGAAATACCAAACATATACGCGCGCTAACATTTGGAACAAACCACAACAAGAAATCCTTTCGACCTATAGATCCGGTTATGATTTACCAACAAGTTATTTAGACACATACCAATTCAATCAAACTCATAAGCAAAACCATAATTCAATATTGCAAAATACCAAACACTCCATATCCATGTTCACTTCATTCCAAACAAGTAAAAGAAAATTACTCCATGATGATATTAATCAAATACCAAGATCCAACATGAAATATAAAGTTCAACATGATGTAAAAGATGTAAGTTACCCAAAGCAAGATTACAATAGGTAAAGTTGAAGGATTAGAGCATCCTACAAGCCTCCAATCGACTATACGCTTTGTACCAAGCCAAAAAATTATACCCAACACATTCCTTGATGTTCTTGAGTGATCTTATGAGATTGGCAGAGGTTGTTAGTCTTTTGGGATAGAAATATGTGTGGAAATTCGTCCTTGTGAGTGAAGGGTGGAAAATCATTATGAAAACTAAGCCATGGGGACTCCTTTATATAGTAGAAAGTATCCTTGGCCTCCAAGCATAAAACTTAGACACAAAGTGTCATAAAACAGCTGTAATATGAGTTAATATGGAGACATGATCAGACTTGGGAAGTTAGAGCACTTAAATGGGTGTATTAATGAAACTTGGAGAAGTCAGCGAAGCCTAGCCAAGCGACTATATCTTGAGCCGGGCAGCTCGTTTGCATCATCCAGCCTGGGCGGCTGGCCACATGATCCAATATACAAATTCATTGATTTTGCGTTTAAGCTTCCCGTTTGAGTTGTGCTTAGTCGTGGGTCATTATACTTCAATAAAACTTCATTTTAGCTCTATCTTGGGACTTGGAAGCTTGTATACTTGACTCTTTTGCTCTTGAAATGCTTCTCAAGCTTGATCTTGATGAGGGGTTCTTTGTAGTTGCATAAATCTTTGTTTTTACTTCTTTTTCTTGCTTTTCTTGTTCTTGGCTACAAATAAACTTGGGAACACCCTTTGATACAATTAAGTAACAAAACCATATATAAATAGCCAAATAACTTATACAAAAGTACAAATAACGCTACTAAAAACATACTTAATTTAAACGTTATCAGAGGATATCTTAGAGTATGTTTGGTTTATGGGTTTTAGGAAGGGGTATTAGGCTTGATAGGCAGAAGTATTGATTGCTTGAATTTAAAAAATGAGGTTCATCCCCACTCACATAAAACCTATATATACATGCTAGGTTTTTTCTTTTATGTGGGTCCCATTTAGTCTCTCACACTCTTTTTACTTTTAGGATTCTATGGTTTATACCTCATTTGACTAATTTTTTATCTACTTTTTTCAAATTAAATTTAAACAAACATAATGCAAACCTTTTTCTTTATTGAAATTATACAAACTTGTTTATTTGTGCAGTCAAACAATCTAACCACCTTAATTTATTACTTAACATTTGTAAAAATTTTAACATTGAAAACACTCAAAAGATTTAACATCTAACCACCTAATTAACATATAATGGAGGAGGTATATGATTGATAACAATGCATGAGAAGACTTGTATTCAAGTCGACAACTCACGTTTGAAGAATATATTCGTTCTCAAAAATTGCAATCTTGACTCTCTATTGCAATCTTTTGAGTGTTTTCAATGTTAATTTTTTACATAAGTTAAGTAATTTACAAATGTTAAGTAATTAATTAGGGTGGTTAGGTTGTTTGACTGCACAAATAAATAGGTGTGTGTATAATTTCAATAAAGTAAAATGTTTGCATTGCGTTTGTTTAAATTCAATTTGGAAAAAGTAGGTAAATTTTTTGTCAAATGGGGTATAAACCATAAGGCTCAATAAAGTAAAAGGTTTTGCATTGTGGTTGTTTAAATAAAGTAAAATGGTTGCATTGTGTTTTTTTGCGCTATTAATTTTTGTCACTTTTATCAAAAGGTAAAAGAGTAAAAACATAAAAAGATAATAAACAAACAAATAATATTTTTTTTAAAGTTAATCAAAATGATAGTAATGATTGTTTAATGATTGAGTTATAATATAAATGAGTGATGTTATAGCAACATCCTCTGTATTACAAAAAGTAATATGCCAACACCCTATGCAATAGTTTATAATATTTTTCTCACATGCATCTAGTCACTCCAAAAATGGCAGCAAAGATTCTCCCCATTCGTCACTCCAAAAATAGCAGCAAAGATTCTCCCCATTCGTCATTCCAAAAATGTCAGCAAAGATTCTCCCCATTCTTTTTATGAAACGACGTGGGTGTGAATTTTTGAACCCAACTAAGATTTTTTTTAAATTATTATTATTTGAGAGATATGGTATGTAGTAATGTTACCTCCTTCTAAAATTATTGTTCATCTTTCTTTTTTTGTTTGTCCTAAAATAATTATCTATATCTAAAAATAATAATTGGATTTGTTTAAGTTTACCATATACCTTTAATTTAATTTATTTTTTACAACCATAAAAGAAAACACTAATTAATTACTTTTAGCTTGAACTGTGTATTTGTTAACTGTAAATTATATGATTTGACAACAGTAAAAGCTGTAAATTATTTAATTTGACTAAAGTAAAAGCAATAAATTATTTGATTTAACTAAAGAAAAAGCAGTAAATTATTTGATTTGACAAAAGCAATAAATTATTTGATTTGACTACACATAATAAGCCACCACTCCATCCGGCCTTAGGATTTTATGGTTTATACCTCATTTGACTAATTTTTTATCTACTTTTTTCAAATTAAATTTAAACAAACACAATGCAAACCTTTTTCTTTGTTGAAATTATACAAACTTGTTTATTTGTGCAGTCAAACAATCTAACCACCCTAATTTATTACTTAACATTTGTAAAAATTTTAACATTGAAAACACTCAAAAGATTTAACATCTAACCACCTAATTAACGTATAATATATTGGCTCTAGTAATTGTTGTTTATATCTAACATAAAATATATTGGATTTAGTTGAGATGACTTGCTTTTCATTTAAAAAGATGACTTGCTTTTCATTTGTAGTAAAATAGATAGATAACATGTTCTTGCTATTTCACGTAACTATGCTATATAATGCATTTTTTACCATTTGATGCAGCAACTTCCTTTAACATGCGTGTGGAGTTGTGTAACAGTTTCTTTTGCCATTTGGCGTTACAAACTATTTGATGTTACATACTTTTGCTAAATTTAAAGTGTAACCGTGTAGCCATTTCCGGTAGCAACAAATTAAAATGTTTGTTTGTTACATCAACTAGTAAAAGTATACTCGTAAGTTGGTTACATTGTGTGCAATTTTCTATGCAATATTTATTTTTTATACAATACATATATTTTTCTATCAAATATTTATTTTTCTTTCTAATATTTATTTTTCTATCATTTTAGGTGTTTTAAGATACGTACATGATAACTGGGACAAATATAAAAATCATTTTGTCTTTGCCTTGATTGACCAATGTTTAAAGAACATTTCAACAAGCAGGAAATTGGAAAAAGAAGTTTTTCTAAGAAAGTTGGTTGTCATATTTAATCCAAGTAAAACTCCCATGAAACCGCCCATGGTTAAGAGAAACACCCGCGGACGAACGAGTTTACAACAACAACAACAACATGCTCCTCCTAAGAGTAAAGATCTACGAACACGTAGCCAATCAACGAGGTTTTTTTGGGTTGATTTGAATTTCGAACCGGAAACATATAGTTCTTACACGAACAATCAAACAAATTATGATAGCGATCCGATCCCATATCTAAATGAGGAGCCGGCGAGTACCTAGTTTGTTTGTGGATTTGAATGAAAATCCGACTGATTTTGTTGATCATATTTCATAAACTAACCGGTTGTATTCATATCCATGATAGAAAATGTTGTATTTAGTTCTACGTGCTTTCCGCTTTGGTCCGATCCACATGAGTCAGAATCAACTCGCCTCATAGTTTTTGCACGTGTGGGGAGGGATTCATTTCATTAATCTAATGCTACGAGAAGGTTGCCTGATACCGTCAACTCACCTACAATGGAGGAGGTATATGATTGATAACGATGCATGACAAGACTTGTATTCAAGTCGACAACTCGCGTTTGAAGAATATATTCGTTCTCGAAAATTGCAATCTTGACTCTCTATTGCAATCTTTGGAGTGTTTTCAATGTTAATTTTTTACATAAGTTAAGTAATTTACAAATGTTAAGTAATTAATTAGGGTGGTTAGGTTGTTTGACTGCACAAATAAACAGGTGTGCATATAATTTCAATAAAGTAAAATGTTTGAATTGCGTTTGTTTAAATTCAATTTGGAAAAAGTAGGTAAAAATTTAGTCAAATGAGGGTATAAACCATAAGGCTCAATAAAGTAAAAGGTTTTGCATTGTGTTTGTTTAAATAAAGTAAAAGGGTTGCATTGTGTTTTTTTGCGCTATTAATTTTTGTCACTTTTATCAAAAGGTAAAAGAGTAAAAACATAAAAAGATAATAAACAAACAAACAATATTTTTTTTAAAAAGTTAATCAAAATGATAGTAATGATTGTTTAATGATTGAGTTATAATATAAATGAGTGATGCTATAGCAACATCCCCTGTATTACAAAAAGTAATATGCAACACCCCTATGCAATAGTTTATTCTCACATGCATCTAGTCACTCCAAAAATGGCAGCAAAGATTCTCCCCATTCGTCACTCCAAAAATGTCAGCAAATATTCTCCCCATTCTTTTTATGAAACGACGTGAGTGTGAATTTTTGAACCCAACTAAGATTTTTTTTAAATTGTTATTATTTGAGAGATATGGTATATAGTAATGTTACCTCCGTCCTAAAATTATTGTTCATCTTTCTTTTTTTGTTTGTCCTAAAATAATTATCTATATCTAAAAATAATAATTGGATTTGTTTAAGTTTACCATATACCCTTAATTTAAATTATTTTTTACAAACATAAAAGAAAACACTAATTAATTACTTTTAGCTTGAACTGTGTATTTGTTAACTGTAAATTATATGATTTGACTACAGTAAAAGCTGTAAATTATTTGATTTGACTAAAGTAAAAGCAATAAATTATTTGATTTAACTAAAGAAAAAGCAGTAAATTATTTGATTTGACAAAAGCAGTAAATTATTTGATTTGACTACACATAATAAGAATCTAAGTTATATATATATATATATATAAATTATATATAGTATATATATATATAATATATATATATATAATTATATATATATATATATATATATATATAGGGTCAAGATATAGATTTTTCAAACACACACACACACACTTCTCTTTAAAAAAACACACACTTCAGTAGAGTAGTTTAAAAAAAAACCGATGACGAGTTTTCCACAACCGGCTTCAATTACATCACCATTTTTCACATATGAGGTACAATATTTAACCTTTCTACTATATGTTTCATCTTATTTGGCACTCCTTAGTGGTTTTTTTATATTTAAATTTTAGGTGTTTAAATCTCGTGAAGATCTAATTGAATGGGCGCGAAATTTGGCATACTCTTTTGGTTATATCCTTACGATCAAAAGAAGTAATAAAAAATCAAGTGGTTATATGTGTAGGGTTTATCTTTGGTGTGACCGTAGTGGTGTATACAAAAACCGAAGTCAAAACATTGATGAGACTTCGAGTATTGAGAATAAAAATATAAAAAAAAAGATTGTAGTTCTAAAAAAAATCAATTGTCCGTTTGAATTGTTGGGTAAATATTCAAAAGTAAATGATTTTTGGACGTTAAAAATGATATGTGATAAACATAATCATCCACCTGCAACGCATATGGAGGGTCATCCATATGCAATGCGTTTAACTCCTGAGGAAATTTTTTTGGTGGATGATTTGTCAAAGAAGAACGTGAAACCACATGATATATTATCGACGATAAAGGAGAAAAATGTGAACAACTGTTCTTCACTCAAAACCATTTACAATGCACGTGAAAAAATAAAGATGATAGAGAAACAAGGACTAACTGAAATGTAGGTTCTTATGGCACTTTTACACAAAAAAGGCTTCATATTTCAACCCCGGGTTAATGAAATGGCTAATGTGTTGGAAGATTTCTTTTTCGCTCATCCAGTGTCACTCGAGTTATGGCATGCATTTCCTCAAGTGTTGTTGTTGGATGCCACTTACAAAACAAACAGGTTTAACATGCCCTTTTTGGAAATTGTTAGTGTAACTTCGACTAACCTGACATTTTGTGTAGCATTCACCTTTTTGTGTTAAGAAACAAAAGACAATTATGAATGGGTGTTAAACTGTCTAAAGTCAACACTAGACGAACGTGTTTGCCCGCATGTTGTTGTCACTGACAGGGCGTATGCATTGATGAATGCATGTGAAACTGTATTTCCGGATGCTAAACAATTACTATGTCGATGGCACATCTCCCAAAGTGTGTTCAAGTTTGCTAGACCAAGTATGAAATCACCTCAGTTGTGGGATTCTCTAGACACGGCGTGGAAGTCAATAGTTTTGTCATCCGCGGTTACATCATACCTGAGAAATTACGCACACCTTGAAGCGATATTAACCGAATTTCCAGGTACTTTTAATTATATTCAGAAGTTTATGATTCCATTTAATTATATATATAAGCAGTATTCACCAAATTACGTACAACTTATATATAAGTTTATAAGTCAACATAATTATATAATTATTTAAATTTCAGGTGTTCTTGAAAAACTAAATAAATATTGGTTGGTTCCACATAAGGAAATGTTTGTGTCTGTTTGGACAGACATATTTCGTAATTTTGGAAATCATACAACTAATAGAGTAGAAAGTCAACATGCCAAGTATAAATTATACTTGGATTCTTTGCAATCAAGTTTAGATAGATGTGTGCATTTCCTTAATGAGCTTATGCACTCACAACACATGGCTATTAAAGAAAGTTTAACAAAAAGCAAAATTGCTTGAAAACATCGATTTAACATACCACAATTCCAACAATTGTGGGGTTTGGTTTCGCTACATGCACTCGATATAATATTCACAAAGCTAGAAAGGTCAAAAAGTGTTAACTTAGCATTCGGAAATTGTGGGTGTCTATTGCGTACAAGTTGTGGGTTACCATGTGCGCACGAAATTGCGATATATGTCAACGCAGGTTAGCCCACTTCACTTGATCGAACATATATTTTTATTATATTTTGATCATCCTAACAATTACCCTTTTTCTATGTAGGTCAACCTATTCCACCTGAATCGATTGATGTCTTTTGGAAAAAAGTCAATTTATCTCTATATTCATAGATGATGATGATCTTTGTTGTGATAATGATGTGGAAAAGTTTAAGGAAGCATTCAAAAAGCAATTCACTTTTGGAAAGTCCAACTATCTAAAGAAGATTAAAGGGATATTTAACCCATCAACTACTTCAATTCTAAATCCCGTTGTTCAAAAAAATACCCGTGGACGTCCAAGTCTAAAGCCGAAGCCTAAGAAAACAACCCGTGTTGATCCACCGACTCAAGAGCCTCCTAAACCTAGTCAACATAACACACCAACCTTTTTTAGTTTACATTAATTAGACTTGAACCAAGAAGCAACAATGGATAATTACATATTCAGTCACGAACCAGCAAGACACAGTTCCTTCTTGCACCAAGAGTTCAATCCATACTTAAACCACGAACAAGCGAGGCATAGTTCATTCACACACCATGACCAGACAATTTATAGTTCCTATTTGCACCAAACACCTAATTCACTTTTGGAACAAGAACGAGTTGGACATAGTTCATACCTGTATCAAGATCCCTTGATGCATAATTCACACATGTATCTTGATCAATCAATCCCTGGTGCATACATGAACCAAACACCTGGACTATTTCCCCAAATTGATGAATCAATTGATTTTTTGCCCCAAATTCCAAAAAAAATTCGCCGTCACGTCAATAGTATTCAAAATGTTCGAAGTGATGGTAATTGTGGTTTTCGAGCAGTTGTCGCATGTCTCAATCTCCACGAAGATTCATGGCCTCAAATTCGATTAGATTTATGAAACGAGTTAAACGAACATGAAAAATATTACACACGTATATTTGGGAGCAAAGATGTATCTAACATTTACAGATCCTTAAATTTCACGGGACCGGGTCCTGCACCAGAGGAAAACTGGATGGTCATGCCAGACACGGGTCTTCTAATTGCTTCAAGGTATAATAGAGTAGTTCAATATTTAAACATTCGTGGCAGCAATACAATGTTTCCGCTTTGGTTTAGTCTACAAGAATCGCAACGACATGAGAGCATTATGATTGCACTTGTACATGGTATGCACTTTGTAAGAGTGGATCTGAGAGGAGATTACCCAATGCCTTATGTTCATCCATATTGAAAAAGATAAAAGTTTGATTGTGCATTTGGATGGGAACACCCGTATTCAGCTCCGCTAAATACGTATATTCAGCGTTATCGTGAACGTAATCCTGAATATGTCGATTTTTGATCACTAGATATTTATGTCATGTTGTAACAGTATTTGGCTGTCGTACTTGTAGCGTTTTATATTTGTGTGTTGTAATATGTCATTATTTATAATAGTCTTGTTATCTAACGTTTATAAATAACTATTAAATAAAAAAAATTGGCTTTTAATAATAATAAAAATATGACAATAACTTTCAAACTTATAATTAAAAATTTCATTCTCAAAAAAAATATTACAAAGTAAAATAAAGTGTAAAGATGTAACAAAAAGTAACATATAATATGATGTAAAAACAATAAAACATGACATTAGAATAAAACTCAAAGTATACAACATTTAATCTAAATAAACTGGTTCATTACCCACACTTACACAACATTTAAGTCGTCCTTTTTTGGTAAAGAAAAAAAGTCTATCCTTTTGTCACTAAAAACAAGTGATCGTCCTTTGTCAAATCAGTATGTACTTTTTTATTGGATAGGGGTGTTTGTATAGGACATAGGGGTTGTGGTTATAGAATCACCCAATATAAATGAAGTAGAAAATAATAATCTCTACTACTTTATAAAGCATTTAGCCAATTTTTAAAATTAAAAGTCTTAAAATTTTAAGTAAAAAGGATTACCTCTTTGGGAAAGTTATACATGTTACGTTTTATCAATAAGTCATAGTCAATTCATCACACCAGAATTTAATGTATGCATTTGTAACTTGCATGTGTTGATAAAAAACCCATTTAAAAGTCTGTTACGTTTCATCACTATATATGTCACACAATCTATTTCATAATCAGAAATCCCCTTCCAATAGCCTCCTAACCCTCCATTCTTCCTTGTACATAATAAATACGGGCTAAAGTCATGCCTTATGTGTTGAAAAATCCTACCATATCTTTAACCACGTGCCACTATAAAATGAAGGCACAAGAAGATGGTTTAGGTACAAAACATATCAAATCAAACAATACATACTTGTGCTTGTGCTAAATTATTATATTAATAAACCGAAAGCTAAATTAACAATTGTTGTTGGCATCTTATTTTCCTTGTTCATTCCAGCGCAAACGCAAAGACCCAAAAATAACATAAAAAACGAAAACAATAAATATGAGAGAAAAAATAATGACAAAAAAAAAAATGTTTAGGTACAAAACATATCAAATCAAACAATACATACTTGTGCTTGTGCTAAATTATTATATTATGGAGAACCAAGCTAAAATAACAATGTTGTTGGCATCTTTTTCCCTTGGTCCAGTTCCAGCCGCACCTGCCCCTCTTCCAGCCCATGCACCTCTCCCAGTCCCTGTTCAAGTTCAATATCAACAAAACCGACTTGTCGATGTAATCATAAGCAAACAAACTTTATATTTCTTTAACAAACATTTAACATACCTGATGAATATAACCACATTACAATTTACTAAAGTATGTTTGTTTTATATTTCAAACTCAGAAAAAACGTAAAAGGTTCAAAAACTTGATGCACTGGAAATGGGATGAAGTCATTAACCTTGATGATGAGGAAGAAACCCCACCCGATTCTTCTTTAACAAGGAGTGTGAAGCGCAGACGAACAAATCTCGTTTCACTCTTTGGCAATAACCGGGTTACTGCTTTTGGACACAACAACAATGGAGAGGATGCATATACTTTCCTGCATAATTTATTGAAAACTGTGTTTTTTATCTTGTCTTTATTTCCTTTTATTCACAATTGTGAAATAATAAATTTGAATTATCTTGTATTGTCATCAGTTTGTGTTCTGAATGAATTTAACATTATGTTTGTATATAGTCAAACTCATCTTTATCTCTATCACTTTATAAAACATTTAGCCCATTCTATTTTTAGAAGTCTTAAAAAATTAAGTTAAAATTAAGTAAAAAAAATATTATTTTATTAGGAAAGTAACAAACCATATTAGTCAATGTTGTTCACCATATACGTGGTCAACTTGTAACTGTAACTGCTAACATTGATATTGTCATCAATTTAGTCAAATTGTAACCACTGCATTCATGTGGTCCATTAAACATTATTTAAGTGTAAACCACAAACTCAAATACTCATTGAGTATAAAAACCTAACGCACTAACAAAATTCATTACACCATTCTCATCTTTCTATTTTATCTCTCTTAAAAACACAAACACATTTCTCTCTCTTTCTTCAAACCACTAAATTCCGTCGTCTCACATATTAGATATTGCCGCCACTACCGTTTAGTTCTGCCACCACCTTTGCCAACATCATGTGCCATCAGCCGCTACCGCCGCCATTATCTCCGCCGTCTGCCAAGCTAATGATCATGGCTTTGGTGGACTAGGTCGTTTCAGTGCGCTAGGTGATTTCGGTGTGTTTTTTGGTGATTTTGAGCGGTTTTGGCATATCAATATGAATATTCCCATGTCCAATGTACTTTTTGTTAGATCTATATGAATATTTTGAGCAGCTTGATCTCTTTTTGATGGTGAAGCATGGATGCCATGTGTAAAGGGGCTACGCCCAGTTTGCTTATTGGCTTTCAGAATCATACCCTCATGTTTGCTTTTGGCCGCTTTCATTGCTAATGTTGCTACTCACGGGAGGTATAAATTCATTAGTCAATGTTCACCATAAACATTTTAAAATTCACATAAGATTTAATGTATACCTTTTTTAACTAGCATGTGTTAATAATAACTCATTTAAAAGTGACCTCTTTGATAATATACAATCTTCTTCTTATAATTGGCTTTCTCATAGGGGACGCTTGACGAGTAATTGGGTTGAATGGCTGAAAAATTCTTTGTTGCCCGCGGGTTCATGACGATAACTAGTTGGAGTACTAGTCGGAGAACTAGTTGGAGAACTAGTTGGAGAACTATAGTTTGGAGAACTATAGTTTGGAGAACTATAGTTTGGAGAACTAGTTCAGGGTTTCTTGCTTCTGTTTGGTTCTTTAGCTTCATCGTTTCTAACTTGTTTCATTCCCTCGGTGCTTGTTTGGGTCTACATCAAAATCACTCCGGAGTGAAAACTGGGGGCTCGGCCTCCGTGAGTGGGGAATTTTCTCTTATCGTGGCAAGAGTTTTTTCATCCTTTTTGTAGTCTTCGCAGTTAAAACCTCGGGTAGAGTCTAGAATTTGTTGTTTGTATTTTATTCTAGTCTGTACTGTTTTTTGCTTCTAGCGTCTTGCTAGTAGCAGTTATTTTATTTATATATATCTCTTTGCCGTTAAAAAAATAGCTCATTTAAAAGAGTTTGTAACTCTTGGTCAAAAGAAGTTACGAGCATTAATCGGACAATTAATCTCATAACATCCTCCATGAATTCATAGTGGATACATGACCATAATCATGGTCTTTAAGTTAATGTTGAAGGTAAAGGTGGTTACAAACATTTAATGTTGAAACCGCTTATTTAATAGTATGTATCTCTACTGCTTTATATATAAAAAGTTGATTTGTGAATTCTATATATACATGATTGACATTGATAAACCATTTCAAAATTTTAATCTTAAAGTTTATAACTTCAATGAGTTCTAACATTATGGCTTACATCATTCGATAAGTCAAATCTTTATCAATTGTTAAGGTAATTTTTTTTAAACAATTAGGTTCTTAATTATTTTAGTCGATTATTATATTGTTAACGAGTTATCTTTTTCAATGTCTATTACATTTTATTTGTATTGACGTTTATCTTTAATTTATGTCTTTAACTATTTATGTTACTCTCTTTAATTTGAACCTTATGTTATTTGAATATGAAATAGTTGCATCGGTATGGTTAATAGTTATTTTAATTAAAATTTGTCATTATTTTGTAAAGTTATGTTAGAAAAAACATATAAATAAACAACGTTTGCTCGCCACTATATTTAGTTACCGGGTACCCTTCTTCGCATTGCGCGGGTACCCGGCTAGTTAATACTAATGATTGGTCATAATTAGTCTATATAATATGGTGATGAAGTGTCCTTTTTAAGTTGATGGGGGTCTAAACACACAAAACTTAATTTTATATTATTTTACAATTTTAATTTGTATATATAATAATAACGTATTTACTATATTATAATATATTGTTTCTTTGTTACATTAAATCGAAATTCAAACAATAATTCAAATTTAAAATTAAATCCAAATTCTAATTCTAAACTCATCTACAAACGAAACATTCCCTTAGGGTGTGTTTGGTAGAAAGAAAAAATAAATAAGAGAAATAGAATTGGATCAAATTATCTTGTTTGGTAGTGCGAAATAAAAAAAATAGAGAATTTGGTTGAGAATTGTAGAGAAACAAGCAGGATTACCGCGCGTTGCTGCGGGTCGTTATTTTTTCACACGTTGTTGCGGGCCATTAATTGCTTTTTTAATTTTGTGCGGGTTTATTTTTTCGGTCTCATGTTTAATAGTTTGTTTTTTTCTTATATTGGCATATGTGTTCGGCTCATGTTTAAAGGTTTTTTTTATACGGGTTTTTTTTAGTTTGGGTCAGAAGTTGAGCCAAATGGGTGGGCTAATTGTTTTGGCCCACTGTGTTGCACTGTAGGTCAAACATCAGTCAAACATTTGAGAAATGTAATATAGAGAAATGGTAGTGTATTTTTGATCACCTTCATTTCTATCATTTTTACAGAGAATTTGAAGAAATGAGTTTTTATTTTTTATTTTTTTTTTTTTTTAATCATGGTTGCCTATTTTTTTTCTCGACAAATTCATGAGGTTTGAACCACCACACAAATTTTAGTGGTATTAGTCGCAAGTAGGGTGTTAGTCGGGTCGGGTTGGTAGGGTTCGGGTCAATTTCGGTCAGGTCAAATTCGGGTCAAGACTAAAAATTCCATACCCGAACCCGTCCCGTATTTGAATTCCGATTACTCGGGTTCGGATCGATTCAACTCGGGTTGGGTCCATTCGGGTTCGGGTCAACCCGAATATGAATAAAATGTAATAAAAATGCCCTTTCTTTACTATTTAAATAGAAAATTATATTTCAAAAAAATCTTTATTCGGGTCGACTCGAACCTGAGTTAGCTAAACTTTTCCAACCCGATACCCGACCCTATCTAGCATTCGGGTTTCTTTGTTCACTCGAATAAATTTTTTGATCCGAGTAACTCGACCCGAATAGGCTTAATCGGGGTCGGGTTCGAATAGGCTTAACCCGACCCGAGTAACCTGACTAAAAAAAATGATGGTGAAATTATCATAGTATAATCACTCTTTATTTGTAATTTTTCAAAGGAAGAAAAATATTTCGTTATTATTATTTATTTCAATTTCTCTTGCGTTACAAAATAGATGTATTTGATACTTTTCTCATTCAATTCTATTTCTCTGAATTTTATTATCTACTTCATTTCTAATCTCTGAAATTCTCTACCAAACGTGTCCTTAGTGGTTATTAGAGCTGACAGATCAACCAAGACCGAAAACCGATTTGGTTCAAAATATTACGTGATAGGTTAGTTGGCCCAAGCCCGGTCTGTGGGCTTTGGGTCCATTAGGGTTTCTCTGTGTCTTCTTTATAAATAGTGGTGAAATAATAAATCATAACCTACGGGGTTTGATTGTCTAACATGGTATCAGAGCAGGTCATCCTCAGACCCAAATGGCTATGTTGAGCCGCCTCCCCTAAACTACCCCGTCAAACCCTAATCCTCTCCTCAATCAAACACAAAAGCCCTAACTCGTTTAGATGAGAGGAAAAAAAAAACCTTACCGCTGCCGATGTAACAATCTATCAAAGATGTGGATACAGAAAGAGTCAAGCAATATGCCGCCAACAAGAAAGAAGTGGTCTTGAAAGATTAATTTCAATTTTCAAAATTTATTATGATATCTTGATTTTTTTTCTTTGTCATCACTTATTCAGATTAAAAAAGTGACGGTGAAAAGAAAAAAAAAGTTATATTTGTTTTATTGTTTATTTTTATTTGTGGTGGTGATTTGTGCTAAGGTCACAAATCTGCACGATTGTTATTTGTGTTTGATTTGCGCTAAGGTCACAAATCCACACAATTGTTATTTGTGTTGGTGATTTGTGCTAGGTCACAAATCCACACAATTGTTAGGATACATGGTTTCCATTATGTTTATATCTATCCCGCTGCATGTAAAAGATTTGAAAACTTCAAAGGCTCCCTTTTCCGTTTCTCTAATCCCTGCTAAGATCTTCTTCATAATAAAAAAAAGTTTATAGCATTAAGTTTTTATAAATATACTTCATTCCCGAAGTCTTTCCGTGATTTCATGCACCGGCTCGGACTGCGAGGGAATATTACATGATATGTTAGTTGGCCCAAGCCCGGTCTGTGGGCTTTGGGTCCATCAGGGTTTCTCTATGTCTTCTCTATAAATAGTGGTGAAATATAAAATCATTAACCTACGAGTGGGTTCATTGTCTAACACAAAACACAAGGAACCGAAGATCGCACCAAAATGTTCATTCTCATGCAAGAGTTGATCCGGTTCTTGAAAATGATACAACAAAAATGACTCGGTTTTATATTCAAGAATTAAACCGGAAACCTGACCGAAAAACCTAATACGAAGAGAGTTCCGATTTCTCGGTCCAGCCTCTATATGCTCGCGGGCCCCTAGTGGTGTATGGTTCTATGGAGCACTATACCCCTTCTTTCGCTCCTTTTAGATTCTAAAAGCCGCTAAAGTCAAAAAAACAAAACAGAAAAAAAACAAACAAACAATCAAAACATCATTTTTCCATTTAAACCAATTTCACTCAACAATAAATCAAGTTACAAGACAACAAAGCCGCATACCTAAACGGAGTTATTTCACAGCTCTGGTTGTGTAAATTTAACCACCACACCCACAAAAAAAAAAAAAAAGTCTGGTTTAGGGCTTAGTTTATATTAAATTTTCTGTTTGGTTGATGCTTTTTGCGTGTTTTTATTCAAGTTATTCTGTTATTTTTTTTTCTAATTTTTTTTATGTGGTTGTGTAAATTGTTCTAGAGTTTTTGAGTTGTTGACTGTTACAAGTTTGACCTGACATTTAAGTGTTAAAAAGTAGTAGTAACAAATTGAATTTTTTACTAGGGGGTGTTTGTTTCAGCTTATATGTGTTAGCCATATGATTTGTAGTGATTGATTGGCATATGATTTGCATATTTAATATGATTGATTGGCTAGTGATTAGCTTGGTTAGTGGGTAATCATTATTTACCCAGAATAGCTTGTATAGGCTCCTTATATATATCTGTTCTCTTTGTAACGCCACACGAAATCAATAAAAGTAATACCATTCTACAATATGTGGGCTTACGAGCTTATTTGATTTCGTCTTAATATATCAAAGCTCCAATTTTCCGGCTTATTTTGAAACTTGTGGGGTTGTATAAGTTTATTACGACATAATAAACTTATACACATCGCATAGTCTCAAAATAAGCCAGAAAATTGGGGCTTATAAAATATAAGCAGAAACAAACAACCCCCTAGCATCATCCCGTTTCGAAAGTATGTTTACTAGTAGGCACTAGCGGAGATAGGAGGGAGTGAAAAAAATTGTAGTGTAATTCTTTTAAAGTATCTGGCTTATTTTGGTAATTTGCCTCTCCAATGAACCGATTTGAGTGATTTTCTTAAAAAATAGGAACGCCTTGGAACTTGTTTATTATATAACACCCAATCCCGTCACTTTATGGATCTTATTGATTATGTTGATATGGTATCACTTAGTCATTAAATTCACTTACCATGTGGATTCATATAGAAATACCACTTCCAGTTTGTCTTACGGCTAGGAACTGTGAACACTCGCACAAAGATGAATACTCTTACGAGATATCTCTTTTCTGGACAATGGACATATATGTTCATTAATCACTCGTGTTCGTCATTTGGTGTTTAAACGATCATTTGTTTTGGTTAGTATCCATGCATTCATTTATTGTATTGGACACTTAATATGGGACAATCAAAGATACCATTGTGGACACTTAATATGGGACGGAGGGAGTAGTTAGTACTAGAAAGTTTTAAGGGGTATGTGAAGTATCGTACAGGCAGTTTCAGGCTTCTAGTACTTCATTGTTTAAAAAAAAACTGTATATTGACATCTTTAAAATTACTATGTTCCCGTAGGCTATAGTATAAAGATGTGCATATTACTGTTTGGACGAGTAATAGCATATGTCAGTTGCGGATTCTCGAATATGTTCTTAGATTGCAAAAGGTTAATTTTCTCTTTCATGATAAGTTGCAACGCATGTCTGATTATGCGAAACAATTACCTTTTTATATTGATAGCATTATTATTGTGTTTAGTAGTGCAAACATGGCATTTAGACGAGATTTAATAATGGGATGAAATTTGTTAAAGTTGTAGTAAGATATTTTTGGTCCTATCATCAACTTTACCTGTTTCATTAATTACATTTAAGGTTTACCATGCATAATGCTTGTTGATGTTTATGACCTATCATTCTTTTTGTAATACTCTTCATACTATAAGAATCCTATCGATAGATAAATGAACACATCTTAAAGGTGAATATTAAAGATATTATTTATTGAGAATTTGTGTCTTTTGATTTCAACATGAATATTTGCGTCTTCCGTATTTGAGTAAGAAAATTTGGAATCCCTGTTTTAAATTTTAAAACTTCATGGAAGCACAGAATAGAGATACTTCAATACATCATTGTAGATCTAAAAAGACTGATTAATATTCAGAGCTGTAAGTTACATATTTCTATCCTTGGTGATCACATTACCATTTATTTGCTGATTCCTGGAAAAGAGTAAATAACTGTGATAATTATCCAATTTCTTTTCAAGCGGAGAACTGGAAACATCTATATATAAACCCGGAGACCCTTGGTTCTGTTATATGTATATATTGAATACTATTTCTGATAGTCAACCATATAATATATATCTAGTCAACTGTGGCAGTAGTTGTAAATTTCTGCTTTCATTCGACCCCAATAGTTCAATTGATGCCGCCTTCTTAATGATGTTCTAGAATCCATTCAAAGATATATTCAGGAAAAGAACCTTTGACAATATCTATTGATAGCCATATAAATCGAGTTTAAATAGCATCCCCATATGTGTTTAAGCAAAATCCAAAAGGAATTTAAGCGGTTTTTGACCCAACCAGTACTAACCGAGTCTCGTTACCGAGTGATGGTGGGTTCGAGACTCACTGCTGACAGGGTGTGTATGTCTGTTCTGTTCATTTCAGTAAGCACACATATGCATGCATGTATGTTTATGCTCCTTTTCAGCTGCATCTCTTTCATGCTTTAATACTGTTTGACATGTATTTTTGGGCGTGTATATCCGTCCCGAATGTGTTTTTTTGATAACAAAGTTCATGAATCAGGTACTGATGAAGGAATAAGATTAGAGTCGGGTGAAGTTCAACAATGGAGGACCCTTATTTTAATCAGACATCACTATCCAATCAAGAAAGAAACCTTCCACCTGTAATGGCCAACGAGTCGGATGCCGGTGTTTCCGCCTCACAATCTGATGTAGAAAATTATTTTGTGGCGTCAAGACTTGAGCAAGGATCGGGTAAATTACCACTGAGACGCAAGCATGACAGTGGGGTCCACACACCAAACTCTGATCAAGGAGTCACTTCCTCATGGGTACCTGAAACACCAGTGGATGGATTTAATTGGAGAAAATATGGTCAGAAGCTTGTTAAAGGAGATGCATTTTCTCGAAGCTATTACAAATGTGCATATGCTAATTGCTCAGCTAGAAAGCAAGTTGAACGTTCGCATGATGGGCATATCACAGAGATTAATTACTTATCACAACATGAACATCCTAAGCCCCCACAGAATCAAGAAAGAGGACCTAATGAGCCATCTTTGACATTTGAAGGTAATTAAATCAAATTTTTATTATCAATTCATAGAAATGGTAAGATGGCCGGGTCAGGCTGGTTGTGTAATTGGTTAACACGGGTAATAATTCTGTACGGATAAGATACAGTTGACGGGTACACTTATTGCTTTGACTCATTTAACGTGTCCCTTTCAGCTATTTTTTCTAGTCTACCGTTTTGACTTGTTAAAATACAACCCAAATTTACCCATTTATTAGAAAACCCGGGCGCAGTCGAAACTTGTCATGCTTTGGTCTGGCTCTGATTGGTTTCCCGAAGCACTTTTTGTCCAATACTTGTTTAGTTTTTCAGTAAATCATAAGTGTGTCGAGTAACAAGTATTGATTACAAAAGTTATATTATTTTAGTAATAGTTTCTGAAATTAAATGATTTAGTAGGTTTTATCGTTTATGTATTAAAAATAATTTTGAGCTGCTGTACGCCAATTCAACATGTTTCTTGATAAGCTAATTCTTATATTTTACCCATTCAAGAAAAAAAAACATAAACCTAATTGACTCGTTTATATGTGAATGATTCGAATTTGCCACCTCAACCATTTAATGTCATATTTGATCTTTTATTGCTTCACTAAACAATTAGTGATTATCGTTGTGCATCCAGCAGCCTCTTCTGATCCTGAGGCGTCAGAGACCTCTCTGCCGTCAAGTGTTCCTCCAAGTGAAAGTAATATGCAAGTTGCAGTCTTACAGTCTAATGAAATAGAAAGTGAGGTTATCACTAGTCCCCCAGACGCAAAGAGACGGTATGTGTAAATACTACTAGTACTATATACTGGCAGATTTTTTTAAACATGTTTCTTTTATATCATGCTAATTCTCAAGCTTTACACAGGAAGAGTGCGGTAACAAAGACAAATTACAAGCCACGTGTAGTTGTTACGACTACTAGTCCAGTTGATATTGTACATGATGGCTACCGTTGGCGCAAATATGGGCAGAAACTAGTTAAAGGCAATCCAAATCCAAGGTATATTTAATGGCATTCACAGATACAGCAAGCTTCACCAACTTTAATATGCACAAATTGAAGATGGCAGTTGCTAAAAATATGGGTTGACTTGTGCTGTGTTTATGTCAATCAGGTCAAATTAAAAAAGAATGTAGCTAAAAGGGGAACTGGCCAAGTGGGTTGGAAACTGAAAGTGCCCAAAAGTCTACTTCAATGCACATAACCTGCTAAATCGTTTTATTGAAAGATTTAAAACTATTATCAATATTGTATTTGTAACAGGCTTTAGGCAGAACACCCCATCTTGCATATTTAAATGCAAGTATTGACCACTCATCATTTCCCGTTAAAACGTGGCTGAAGGATTATTCGGCCAATGTGTCGGAAACCATGGTTACCAAAAAAAATAAAAAAAATATTGTATTTGTAATATGTATCAACTCTTAAAATATATACTTACTCAAAAATGGAATAAGAAAGCGTTAGAACACCGAAACAATCTAAATCTGACCCACGTTTAAAGGGGACCTACTTCAACCTGAACCGTGTTTGGCCCGTTACCCAACCTGCATGTCTTGCTACCTTTGCAAATATGATGCAACTTATTTGCTCTGATCTTGTTCTTAACAGTCGGCTTGTTTATTGTTTACATATATGATGAAATGAGTACCTTAAATACTCTTAAATCCTTGAAAGTTGAAATTGTTTGCTTGCTTCAGCATGCATATGTACATAGTGGAAGTATGTTCCTTCTATCCAAGCATTAAGATTGATTCTTGGTAACCACTCAGGGGTGGCCTATTGGTAAAAGCCTTGTGACTAATACCACTAAGATGTGAGACTGACGAGTACCACTAAAATGTGAGAGGTCTCGGGTTCAAACAACCCTGAAGTGGCCACGCCAACCTCCTGAAAAGGGAGGACTTTACCCCGTTAGAATCTGTGTGGCGGGTGGGTTCAAACCCCGTGGATTAGTTGGTTAAAAGGTCGGAAACCATGGTTACCCAAAATTAAAATAATATTGATTCTTGGTTTCTTATTATTTTTTCCTAGTACTTTTGAACTTGTTGCTCATTATAAGGTAAAAAATGTACCCCTTTGTTTTTTATTACGTCGATATTACTTACATCACTTTTTGAAGTTAGAAACTAAGGGGCTGACTCTTAAATATCAACAGTAAGTTCTAAATTTAAGTAGAAACTTCTTTAAAACTTTGTGAAAGGGATCAGACACTCCTTTTGCATAATATCAAATTTCGGTATTATTAGGGGCCAAATGGACGGTTAGACAGTCACGTATTGTATTTTGAATTTTTTTCATAGCTTATCTTTAGGCTTCAGAAACTACCTCATTAAAATAAGAGCTGGTTTAGGCCTTTAGGAGTTAAGGTTTTAGACGTTAATCACCTTAAAATAACAGTCCTTAAATCTTATTTGTGCAGGAGTTACTACCGGTGTACAAATGCTGGCTGCCCAGTAAGAAAGCATGTAGAGAGGGCATCCGATGATGAAAGAGTGGTGGTTACAACTTACGAAGGCAGTCATGACCACGAAATGCCTTCTGGGATCAGACCACTTGCCCTAAACGCACAAGGAAACAACAATGGCGCAGCGTCGTCTGATGATGGTGAACCGAGACCTCAACCAGAAGCAGATGAAGCTACAGGTATGGGAATGATTGTTCAAGTTGGTGCTAATTAAGCCATAATGACTCTTTGTGTAACTACTTACCAAAGCATCCAACCCTTACATAAAGTCCCCGATTGCGAAGTATTATTCAGATGAGCTATAGATGACGTGACCTTGTTATTAGTTTTATCTGCCCTAGAGGCTTGTACACAAGCCTAGTAGTGTCAGAATGATCATTTAGTATCTTGTTTGTCTTTATATTTCATGCTGATCTGTTTGTGGTCAATGCTTTAGTGCGAGTTATTAGACTTTGTTTCTTGGGAAACAACCATCTTATGGAAGTGATCCGATCAATGGGATTTGATATGATGATATGATGTAGTTTGATCAATGCCATTAAAAAGTGTTGGGAATTATGGTTTATTAAATTCAGTGTTAACTAATAGTGGTAAAATAGGTGCGTGGGGTCGGTTTGGGAACTTTTTATATGGGTTCAAGTCGGGTTAGGATGATTGACCGACTATTTGTCAAGTTTTCGCTTCTCAGAGGGCTTTTCTAAGAGGGTAGACAAGGCTCACCTTGGTTCCCATGAATTAAATTTGCTTTATACATATACCAACTTCGTTCTGGTAACCTTCGGGGTTCTGTATTCTTACTTTTATATGTGTGTTCTATTTGAGTATGGTGCAATTCTCCCTTAAATGCTTCATTAACTGGCTGCAACTCGCTTGATTGGGCATGAGATTGTTTGTTTCTCCCTGGGACGATGTATTCTGGTGAGATGAGAAAGCATGATGGCTTGTTTAACCTGAGGACTGATTAAGATTAGACAGGGTTGGAGGTCCCTATTTGTTTATATGGATTTAAACGAAGATGTGATTCCTCAAGGTAGAGTTGTCGGAAGCCTCTTGCAAAGAATCGTCTACTTGTGAGACCAAAAAGGTTCCACAAGTGCCTCACCGTGCCCTTGCTTATTACATTATATTGCTTTAGCTCCTCTTACTCGAGGACATTGTTTAGAAAACTTGTCACAATAAAGCTGAACTTGAAAATGTGAAATATTGGCGAGGCGTTCTCATTAAGACCAAATGGAGAACTACATTGTGTTTGAAAACACTGTTAGATCAGACTCAGACATGACATTCCTAGGATAATAAAAGTAACTATTTAGACTTCTTGATAGCAAAGTCACAATTAGTGTTGCTCCAAAGCAAATGAATGGACATGCGAGTATGCGACTACCTAAAGTGTTTATAATATCTTCGGATCGCATCTCATATTTGACCAAAAGTTGTGATCATAAACAGGAAATGGAGTGCCACCATGTCAACTGTTCGTTCGATGATAATCAGCAACTACACAACCGACCTAGTTTTAATGTCAAACACGTCATGTTTAAGTCTTAGAAAACTGGCGTAGACGAAAACATGATCTGTTCCATAGTATTTTATGCTTATACGTGGAACATGCTTTTACCCACGGCCTTTGGTCTAGTGGTGAGTTGCCCACCAACCTAGAGGTTGTGGGTTCAAGTCTCTATGTAGTCATTCGTGAGATGTATTGTAAGATAGCTGGTGTGAAAAAAATTGTCGTTCTACAAAAAATAAAACAAAAAGCGAAACACGCTTTTACAATGCTTCAGCGATGCGTAACAACGGGTTTGGAAATTAGAAGCATATGGTTTGTGGGGTGATTATGGTTTTGTATCTCCTGATACAAGCTTACCCATTTGGCATCTCGAAGTGAAATTACCCATTTGGCGTCTCGAAGTGAAATTTTGTAAGTCTTTTAATTTCTCTGATCATATAAATGACATAAAAAGCTAATGCCAAAGAAATGTTAATTAATTACGTCACTTTCCCTATGATACATTTGTAATTAGGGTTTTTGAGATACTATCACCAATGGATAATTAGTTTCCTTTTATAGAGTGAATACTTTCAGGGTTTTCGTTATTTTCGGCACCAAGATTACGGTCGGAATAGTTCAGGGATTCGACATTATCTGAATTCCTTTGTTTAAAATAAGTAAACATTTCTTCTTTATTTAATTAGATTATACTTGAGATAATCTTAAGAGTGCACGCGTTTCACGTGACGGTGTTTGTGATGTTTTAGTAGCGCGCACTTGCGAGCCATCCAGCCACGTGACCGCGATACCGGGCCGGAGGTCCAACCCCCACAATAGTATGTGTGGGTCGGGTCGATCCATACTATACGTCATCATGTCCCCCCAGTCTAGGAGACGTGGCCGTGGCCGAAACCTCGGTCACGGTTCCTAGACTACAAATATCTTGAACCATCCTTGGGATGCATACTCCTCGAAACTGTAAAGTGAGTTCTGTAGCCGAATACGAGGGCCCATTTACCTAGAAACGGCGAAAATGGCATAGGTGGGCCCACAACCGTTTCACCTACCATCCGATTTGAGCCATCAAAAGCTAACTGGGACACGTGTCGATCATCCAAAAGGTGCAAGCCTGTCGATGAATCGTATAAATGGAACACGATGTCCTTGCTTCATTGTTTACACTTTATTAAAATCAAACTCCTTTTTACAACAAAACACAGCCGTACTCGTTACTCTTTCCCATGGAATCTCCCGACGCCAGGTTAGTACATCCCGCCACTTTATAAACTTATTTAAAATATGGGTAGGGACACAATACAACTCGAAACCGCCGTATCAACCATCTCCTCCGAATATCTATTGGAGTTTACATCCGAGTATGGCATAGCAGAGGAGTTACATCCGGAATTGCTTAGTCCAGGGGACCGAATCGTGGATTTTCCGGAGGGTAAGGTTGGCGTTTACAACTAGGTTTTTTGAGTTTGCCAACTTTCGGCTCCCCATATCACAATTTCTCTTTGATATACTTTGCCAATATCAAATTCATTTGTCACAACTATCCGTGATAGGTACAGCCAAAGTTAGTCATTTCGAAATCAACTGTCGTGTCCTCCACATAACTCCTTCGCTTAATTTATTTCGTGTTTTTTATATTCCCTCGTTTAATTCGGGATGGATGTCATTTAGCAAGCGACCGGGAAAGAACACCCCACAGTGTTACACGAAACCCCTAGATTCCTTAAAGAATTGGAATAACCGATTTTTTTGGGTAGATGAGAGAGTGTTCCCCACCGTGGTGGATTGGCGTGTAAGTGCTCCGAAGGATGAGATACCGGTAGCGGGTTCCTACTCCCCGGAGGATGTGGTGGTATTAAACACACGCCACACTCCTATCCAAAAACAACCTGAGGCTTTGTTGGTATTTGTAGGGTAGGAGCGCGGAGTTTTTTCTTGGGGGTTTGATGTATACCCACACGGTTCCTTAACGACGTTGATCGGGTGTGGGTATTTCTGTAACAACCTTTTACCCGCGCGTATGTGCTTGAAAAATAAACTAACAAATGTGATTGCTTGTGTTGATGCAGAAATGGATTTGTTTAACCTGATCAGCGCCCCAAATCCGACTAAGGTTAAGACGGGAACCCGTCCCCGTGCGGCGCATGAGGTACCCCTATTGATTGCCACCGCTCCAATGCGGATTTGGATAGACATGGAAGATGCTACGGGCTGTACTGTTCTTCAGGGACACCGTCGACGTGGAGGAAGTCGCCCCTGGATTTTTCAGACGGAGGATTCACCCCGCCGAATCAACTAAATGTGGGACAGTAATAGCAAGAAACCAGGCCAGGAGACTGTTGCACTGAAAGTCCTCCACAAGGGAAAAACGTGGCCAACGTGGGGGTTACATGAATAATTGGCCTCCTTGAGAAGGAGGTCTGACGCCATGGGACCCCTTGGGAGTAAATAAAGCGACGTTGAGAAGGCGAGGTGGGGGGGGGGGGGGGGCGATGGGGTAGATGCGAATTGCCACTCCCAATGTGGCTTAGGAAAGACCATGCTGCCTTCCGCCCAACACAGAGTACCATTGGGGAGAGATCAACAAGGCTAGATACGGGCTCCACCTTATCCGCGCCAACTCTGCAGGAGACTCCTGCTGATATGAGTGACCATCCGGGGACCCCTTGTTATACGCAAAGCCGCTAATCAAATCTGAAAGAAGATTACTAGTAATCTTTAAATATTAATATTAATGCTTGAAACTGAGAGAGATCCTAGTGGGTTGGAAAACGTAGTAATCTATTTTTATCAAAGAACTAGCGAGAGAAGGGGTTGGATGAGTTTCTAGAGTAGAGAAAGTAAATGGAAAGGATAGATAAACTATTATTATGTGTGGAAAAAAAGAAAATGAAACACCAACACACCTCTATAAGGCATGGAGAAAGGTATATAGGGGGATATTAAACTCACATCATGGCCGGCCATGGGCCTGTAACGGGCTTTCCATGGGCTTGGGACAGGACTTGCTTACTAGACTAATCATATGATCGCATACTACCTCGCGCCTCACGGAGGCTTTTTTTTTTTTTTTTTTTTTTTTTTTTTTTTTTTTTTTTTATAAGACTATTACATTCTGTGGAAGTGACCGTTACTTTTCTTGTTTCCAACTATTCTCCCCTCTAAGGGAGGTCACTCCATTTTACAAAAATTTAAACTAGACATACTTGCTTATATCTCTTAGTCTTCAGCTCGTTAAAAACTTGACTTTTCTACTTGTGAAATATGTTGTAGTAATCTTTGGACTTTAGGCTCGAGCTTGAGTTCTCGCGCGCTCAGATCACGCGCGTCTCGCGGCGCTAAGTGAGATGTGTGATCTGGAGCATGATGAGATCATCAAACAAAGGCTTAATCTCGGTTTTCGCCCTCTTGTGGACTTTGTCATCTTGTGATCTTGTGACTTCTCGGAGCCGACCAATGTACATACATTCTGATTTGTTGACTTGGAAAGCTTTTAATGTGGACATCTTTCTTGAAATATTTACTTTAAACTTTGTCACTTCGAGAAAGACGTTCGGTATAGAGTGACGGTAACTTGCTTTTGAAATTATTTTGACTCTTTTAATACTTCTCACTTCAAGAAAGACATTACGGTATCCAATGTAGCGGAAGTCATGAAACATGTACTTGAGTTTTCCATGATGTCCATTTATGTTTGTCGGTGGGCAAGAGATGTTTGGCTGGATGAATCTGGCGAGTCAGCTGAAATCAGGTGACCTCACCACCATCTTTAACGTATCTGCATTTAAAACAGTTAGCAATAAATATTCGGGGGACGAATATGACTTTGTCATTCGTACAGGTGTGGTTGGAGTAAAACCTTCGAAATCATGGAGGAATCGACCTGTGATCTGGTGTAGCATTCATTTAAGATGAATCTAATTGACAGAATTTCCAAGTTGATGTTTAGTATCTTTCTAACTATTTGCATTAGGATTTCATCAAACTCAGCATGTTCTCATTATCGGAATGTATCAAAGCAGACAATACGATAAGAGATGAACCAGTGTGTTAACTATCTCTCCGATTGAAATAGAAAAATTGATTTGAAAATCAATCAACGTGTCACTTGCTAAAGTGGTTTTGTGACACATCGAGAGTGTTAATCATTTCAAAAATTCATCATCAATCGTCAATTCATATCTGTGAACAAGTCTTGATTCTTATAGAAATCGCACCATCGTTTTCTTTCCAGTTGTCTTCAAGTGTGATTTCATAATATATCACAAAGGTTCCTACCACTGAGCTTGTTTAATGTTGGCTCAAGCAGGATTTCCATCTTCATTGTGAATGATTTCACTCTGATGTTCTGGCAAAATCACAAGGATAATGCGTAGGACTCTTAATATATATCTTGTAATTCACATTGTGTGACTTAGCAAGCAGAATTTGACAAGTGTCCTAATGAGATTTATGGATGATCTCTTTTGGCTCTAGACTCAATAGTGCACTTTGATTTTAGTGATCGGAGGCTGGAGCAGACTGCACTATCTATATCAATAACTCGGGAGTGAGGGAAAGTCTGATAGAATGCTGTTTAATCTCCATGAGAAATGAAACAAGAGTCTTTTGAGAGACCTTGAGTGGCTAGGGAGGGTTGTTCATAGCGTCACTGGGTCCATGACAATCTTCAATGTCAGACAACACCTTAGTGTTTTTGACAGTTTATGTATTGACCCAGTTTCTGCCTAAGTGTATGGAGGGCTTCTTTCTTTACACCATTTATCCTTACATTTCTTTTTCATTCTTCAACCCCTTCAATGCTTACTGAGACTTCATAACTAACACCTTGTTGGGTTTGTTCCAGTGTTAGCTCCATCTCAGTCGGCATTATTCCTTTTTCTTACTTTTCTCCTTTTATTATACCTAAGGACTTCTACACTAACTAGTGGATATCCCTGGGTAGATCCCTCCGGTTCTGGCTGGATCATGGGATTTGAATACCTATGCCTAACCACCTTATATCTCCATAAATTTAAGAACATGGTCGGTCTTTTGGGTATTTCATCATAATCCTTCCAAAAACATTGAAAATATCAATCAAAGTGTTTGATATAAATATAAAAAAGATTTACACTTTGAGAGTTTTTCATTATCACTAAAAGCTCCCCCTTAACATGTGCATCGATATCGTAGTACATGCTAAGTGTAGAGTGTACTGAGTCCATTTTATATGATCACATTTTGATACAAGTTAGATTCAGTTTAATCATATTTTCTCCCCTTATCCAAAATGTTAATCCCTTGATATTTTGGATATCAATTGATTAAACGTCTAGGGACAAAATGTGACAGAATAACTTATAGAAACATTTTAATGCTCCCCCTCAAATTATGAGGGTATTTAAGACAGTGCTGAGTACAATAATTTGAATTTACTAATAAATTCTTGAAAATTTTGTACTCGAGCACTCCTTAATATCACCATAAGTCTACACAACATATATACATATTTACAAGATTTTTTATGTACGAGGTTTGACCTGAATGATGAGAACATCATATGATAGAATCATATAGTTCTTTTGTCACAACCGTAGGTCTCCTTCGTACAATCTCCCACCAACGAACTTTCTAAGCTCCTCATTAACCTTCTTTCTTTCAAGAAGTTGTCAATCTGATCTTTCTCTGTCCAAGCACTCTTCAGTATTGCTTCAACTTTCTTTCCAAGTTACGAAAGTCTTTGCTTCAAACTTTGAGTATGAAACAGATTCAGATACATATGTAACTTGAGCTTGTGTGGTTGGTGATGTCGGTGTTGATGTTGTCTTAGCTTCCCCCTAAACCAGCAATCCTTTCTTGAGTAGATTCAGAACTTTCTTGCAAGCCGCATCAAGCAGTCTTAATGTATAAAGCCCAAATATCCGAAGTACACAATTAACCCTTTCAAGAACTTGATACCGCAACACCAAAGTCAATTAAGTCCCGGGTGAGCGCATTTCTCTCTTTAGGATAGTGATGATATATCTTGTAACACCAAAGTCAATTAAGTCCCGGATGTATACAATTAATCCCTCTAAGTAGACGAAATGATAACACTTAAGTCAGCTAAGTCCCAAATGAGCACATTTCTTCCTACAGGATAGTGACTATCTAAAGGAATCATCATACCTATGTGTACCTCTTTTATCAAATATTTCTACTCATTTTAAGAATAAGCTTAGTGATTAACCGTTTAAGGAAGCCTTTATTGAATCAGTAACCAATCTTCTCATTTTAAGATAGATCTACTCCCATGCAGTTGAAATAGTGCACCCGAAAGTAACAAGTTAAACACTGATTTTCTTTGCGGTTATGACATTTGTCTTCCCGGAATGACCAAAAATGAGAATAGGGTATGAATTCTATCACGTGTACTTATTATCTTTCTTGTATATCTATTCCTTCCCCCTTGCTGGTTTCGATACCTCGGAATCAGCAAAACCTAGTACGCACATATACTCGAGATCGTGTTCGAAGAATTGATAAGCTTAAATCTATTCCGTGAGAATCAACTAAGTCTTAAATTGCAAATAAGTCCATAAAGTTTTAAACACATGACATCTAAAGCTTGTGTAGTTAAAATCCATTAACTCCCCTTAAATTATGATCCGTCATTATTAAAAACTTTATTCGTTAATTCCGTGACTTATTTTGAAAGACCTTTTTAAAAGATAATTTGATGACGATTTCTCCCCCTCAAATAATGACCCGTTTTCTATTTAAAGAGCTGTTGTCATTGTTTGAGTGGTCGAATTGTCTTTGAAAAATCTTTTTGTGATTACTGAAAACACTGATTCATTGTGAAGACAACTTTTTACCAAAAAAAATAAGATTTCTCTTATTTTAACACATAAGCGCACTGACACGTACACTTATGGTAATATAGAAAGCACGGGTTGTGATGCAAAGTAATCACAAGCCTTTGCATGGTCATAAAGTAGACCATGCCCGAGAATAAATTCCCGTTGAGAGGTCAAGTTTCCTTTTTGGCGGAATACTTGCCTTTAACATGATGACCGGGTTGCTATCTGAAATAATAGCAAGCCATTTGGCATGTTTTGAAAACATTTGAACTTCTGCTCGAACTTCATTTACAGCCTCGTATCATTATTGAATGACATTTCTAAGACCGTAAATGTTATCGATTTTCAGAAGACATGCCATTTTTACCTCTTTTTATATTTTCTCATTTTTTAATTTTTTCTTTGGTTTTTAAAATTTTATATTTTTGTATTTTGTTTTTATAAAAATTTGAAAAAATGAAAAATCTTTTTGGTTTTTATGGTTTTAAAATATATACATATGATACAGGATATATGAATAGGTACCACTACTATTCATCAACTTCATCTGCCAATTGTTTCAGAGTCTCCGGCGTAAAACTTCGCATTCCCAGCTTGTTGATCAGAAATTCAATTCTATTTCGGCCAAGAGCTTTAGTGAAGATGTCTGCCAGTTGATACTCCGTATTGACAAAGTAAAGTTCGATCACCCCATTCTCAACATGCTCCTTGATAAAGTGAAATCTGATGTCTATATGCTTGGATCTGGAATGTTGAACGTTGTTGCAGCATAAGGCAATAACGCTTTTGTTATCACAGTACATTGGAATTTTATTGAATCCAAAGCCATAGTCGGTAAGCTATGATCTCATCCAAAGGATTTGAGCACAACAGTCGAACAAAGCAATATATTCAGCTTCCGTACTGGATATCGCAGCGCTTTTCTGAAGGTTGATTAGAAGGGATTTCTGGAATTAGAACACCAAAGTACGGATCATTACCCATATGTGCAACTTCAATATCATGATTATCTTCTTCAACATCATTCGGAATGACGAGACGTTCGGTTTCGGGTGTTGTTTGAGAATTAGTTAGAGATGGTGCATCTTTGTCAACTATAGTTGATGAAGGTGAACCGGTTGAGTCAGAAAGAACTGGAGCAATTACTTCATTAATTAGAACAACAACTTTAGGAGCTGGATGATCAACACTAGGTGAAGGATTGAGAAATTCATCGAACAACGGTTGAAACAGTATATCCCAGTCAGTTCGCGAAGGTGGTACAAACGGTGTTGAAGGATGAGGGTTTGACATGAGTCCTGAACTGATTGTTGCAGGAGTCATTTCATGAAGTGTGGGTCCTAAACTGCTGTGTTCAGAAGCCATCGCAGTCAGCTCATCAAAGTCAACGTGAATGGTTTCAACTATTCGTCTGGTACGTCTGTTGTAAATCCGGAATCCTTTCTTTGTAGGTGCATAGCCAATGAAAATACCTATATCGGCATTCGGTTGTAACTTGCCCAAGTTCTCGCTATCATTCATTGGGTAGCAAAGTGCACCAAACACATGAAGATACGATATGTCGGGAGGTTTGTTGTGTAGAGGCTCGTATGGTGTTTTACCGTGTTGAAGGCATATCATGGAACAATTTTAGGTATAACAGGCTATAACAACCGCTTTGGCCCATAGAAATAAAGGAGCTTTTGCATAAATTAACATAGTGTGGGATGCTTCAATTAGCGTATGATTTTGTATTTTAACAACACCATTTTGTTGTGGAGAGCGGGCAACAGATGTTTCATGAGAGATGCCAACCTTCTCATAATATTCACGCAACGTCTGATTAACAAACTCAGTTCCATTATCTGTTCTGATGCGTCGAACGATTTCCTTAAGTCGTACTTGGATCATCTTTAAAAAATTGATAATAAAAGCTGGAGCTTCATCTTTTGATCGAAAGCATTTTACCCATGTAAATCGAGAGTAATCGTCGACAATAGCAAGGATGTACTTCTTTCCATTCACACTCGCGACACGCATTAGTCCACACAGATCCATGTGCAACAGATAGAGTTTTTCTTGATTGGTGTCCTCAAATTTGGGTTTGTGGGGTTTTTTTGTGCTCTTACCTAATGCACATGCAGAACATAAATGGTCCTTTTCAAACTTGAGCTTAGGGAGACCTCGTGCAAGACCATGTCTGGCAAGATGATTAATAACACCGAAATTCAAATGAGAGAGACAACGATGTCATAACCAATACATGGTTTTAGAGGCCTTTGACAAGAGACATATAGGAGAGGACGCCATCATATCCTCAAGAGAGAGTGTATAAAGATTGTCCCCTCGAGATCCAGTTCATAAATTAACAACTTCTATATTGCGAATGTAGCAGGTGTGTTGACGAAACGCAACTTCAAGGTTGGAATCACAAAATTGTCCCACAGAGAATAGATTATGCCCAAGTCCTTCAACGTAATAAACCCTTGAAATTGTAACATTCCCAATCTGATAGTCTCCATAACCCATAATCTTTGCTACATGATCATTACCGAATTTGACTGTACCCAAGAATTTGCTGACGAAGTTGGTGAGCTGAGAGCGATCTCCGGTCATATGCTTGGAGCAGCCGGAGTCCAAATACCAGAGGACAATTTGGACGACCTGCATTCATCAAGAGAGGAAGATGGAACATTGGAAACTATGGATCCCTAGGATTGACTGGGTTCCGAATTGTTAGCAGTTACAGATTTAATAACCTTATAATTGTTAACAGGAACACTAGTTTTAGACTTCCTAGGTTTCCTTGAGTAAACCAATATGACGACATGTTTAGGTGTTTTATTATCTAGAGCAGATGATTTCCTAAGGGGCACTTCAGTAGTTGTGGTAATCCTAGTTAAAGGGCACGCATTTCCTACTATAGTGAAGGTCCGACCAGTAGGTCTCCAGATATATCCAATATTGGTAAACACCTTTCCTGTTGGTTTCCAAACTTTTCTCTTTGAATTTTTCTTAACAGATCTAGATTTAGCACGAGCATTCACATTATTGATAAAATCAAGAACACACAAATCATGATTATCAGAAAGCATGCAACCATTACACTTAACACATTTAAGGTCAGAATTCGCATTAAGCTTGGAATGCTGCACAGGAGCAGTTCCTTTTGGTTCAACAACATGATCTTTATTTTTCAAACTAGATTTAACTTTCCTAGGGTGGGCTTCTACTTTATTCTTCAGAATTCTACTTTGTGTTTGCTGAATCTTATCTTTCTTTGTATTGCCTGAAGGCTGTGATCCGCTAGCACTAGTAGACTGTTTTACTCCTGTAGAAGACAACATAGGTTTGTTAGAAGCTAGGTTTGAGGTATGGGCTGTTTTTGTGTTTCTTGAGGATGTGACGGGCTCAGTGAATCTAACTCTTTTGACTTTGTTCATCGGGGTCACAGCCACTAATTGTTCTCCAGAACTGTTGATACTAGGACAGGTTTTACTGATTTTAGAAAGCATCTCCTGAATTAGTTTAGTATACTTACAGGCAGATTCTAAGAGTGGATCTAAGGGATAATTAGCTTTAATATGATCGACTAGATCCCTAAGAACTGCGGCTTCTTCCTGAGAATGCTTAATATAGGCAGAGTGAGCTGTCCTTTTATTCAACAATTTGGGGGTTATTGGTTCCACATTAACTTGATGCAACTCTGGATCACTAGGGTGGTTTGAAACATTATTGTCAACTAGGGCTTTTCCTTTAAGTTTCCTTAATTCATCTTTAAGTTTCCTTAATTCATCCTTAAGTGTTGTTATTGCCAAAGCCTTTTCCTGAAGACTAGCATTTAAATCAGAAATTTCCGCAGACTTTATATTGACTTGATTAATTAAATCATCACATTGTTCTTTTAATCGAATACGTGCTGGTTTAATCAAGTCATAAAGTTGCTTATAGGTCTGTTTCAAATGCTCGTTCTCAGCAATAAGCTTTGTCACCCTATGATCCAATTCAATATTAATGGTTTCAATCTCTTCGAAGTCCTGTTTGATCTTATCCTTATCTATTTTTCCACTTAGAGATTTAATTATCTCTTTCAACTTCTTAATTACCATGTCTTTCTCTTGGGACTGAGCTTTCAATTCATTTAATTTAAACAATTGATCAAAACTTGGAACACTTTGATTTGAAATAGAATTTTCCCTTTGAAAAAAATTCATGTTTAAGTTGAGTGTCAACTTCTAAAGAGATGTAATGTTTTTCAATAATGGTAAAACTTTTGAACAGTTTATCGTAAGTTTCCCTTTTAACAAAATTTGTTTGAAGCTCAGTCTCAAGTTTGAGACACTTTTGACATTCACGCACATTCACATAATCATTATCCACGGAAGAATTCGCAATTAAGTTCACAATATCTTTGCTCATCACTTGTTCCAAGAGTTGTTCATTTTCGTTCAAAACTTGATTCATCTTAACTTCAAATGTTTTTGACTCAATACGATGTTGTTCCACAGCCTGTTCCATTTGATAGAAGACATTTTGACTCATAAGTTCTTCAAACCAATGTTGGTTTGTACTAAATAATCCTATCATGAGCTATACAAATTGAATTATTTCATCCCTTAAAACAAGCTTTATGTATGTTCGAAACCCACGAACCCTCATGATAGCTGTGGGTGTGTTCCCCATTCTTTGACTACCACAACAAAGTTAGCAAGATGTATTTAAGTTAATTTCAAACACTGGTTAACCATGCTGACTTAAGGAAGTATTTGAAACCTTAATTGTGGAATCTAATAGAAAGTGTGGGTCTTCTGAAGGATTCACATAATTCTTAACCAAAAGGCTTGTTTCAGCAGCATAATTTCAGTTTGTGAACAAATCGTGTCGAAAATCTTGGTTTAAGAAGCACAAATCTGATCGGTGTGGTATCAACATGCTTTTCCTTTCTAACATCATATTATCCTTATTTTTGAAGATCATTTGGAACGACTCTCTTCAGCAAGTGCTAAGGTTTCTTCTGAATCAGGAATCACAATAGGATTAGTTTTGAACAATATAGCACCAACATATCGCTTTGGTTTATCAACTGGCTAGCTTTCTGTCAGATAGAAGGGATTTGAATAACCTAAGCTTGTTTAGTGGTATAATCATAGAAAAACTGAGGTTTCGTCAACAGATGAACAGTTTGTGCAGATTGATCTCTTTAAAAACAATATTATCTAGATGTTTGATCTGCTTTTCTAGAGCTATTTCTCTATCAATGTTTCTAGATTCTTCTTTCTTAAAATCATTTTTTAGAAGAGTAACCATTTGTAATAAAGATTCCTTTTCTTTTAAATGTTCTGAAAGAGTTTGTTTAAGAAGATTAATCTCTACAGACTGTGACATGGAGTCATGAAACGTTATCCTTTACCCCTATAAGTCCAACAATATTTTGTCCTTCTTACCACCCAATAACTGTTCCTACACACAACAAGTCTCCGCCTTAACGGACACCAAGACCCACTAGCATTAACCCAGCAAGATCTAGGTACAATTCGCAACATAGGGTTTTAAGCTATTCAATACAGATAATATCAAACACTAGTTGTGCAAAGGAGATTAGAATTCTGAACCAGTTACTTGATGTGATACATCACAAAATTGTAGAATAAGGAAAGATATTGCTATTACTGGTTATTTCAGTCTCTGAATGATTCACAACATTCGACTGTTGAGAAGACGGCATCACCTGCATAGCTTGATGTGCCACATTATTATTCATATTATCATGATTGTGTACCTCAGCAAGAGCATCTGAACCATAAATGAGATAAATTCGCCATGAGAGCACTTTGGCAGAAGTTGAGTTCGTCAGCAATCAAAGTCCCATATGCATCAAATCATCATCATGAATAAGCAAATTGTGAGTAATGACATCTGTGTGCATTTGACCTTCATGGAAATATCTGTATCTGCCAAAAAGCTAATTCCTCTCATTTTAGAATTGACCATTGCTTGAGCTTGTACCAGCAACACTTTCTCCTTAAACCATGAATCATCCCTTTTTCTCTTTGGTTTGGTGCACTGTCTGGACATGTGGCATTCCCCTTTGCAGTTATAGCAAATAACTGTCCTCTGTTTTCCAGAATTGCTTCCACTTGCTCCTAGAGTGTAAGTCCTTAAAGTACCCGCAGCAAAAGAAGTTTGTCTCCCTGAATTGGTTGTAGTGTAACTCTTCCATTATTGATGGTAGCTTGTTGCCTAGGGTTAGACGAGTTTCTCAGCTGATTATTGGTAGTGGGATAACGGGAGGTGACAACTGCAGTCAAAAACGACATCATGTGATTGATGGCATCAATGGGATCATCACCTTTCTAGAACACTGGAACAATTAGACCGGAGTCTTGTTGGGAAAATTCAGATTGTTGGTTAATTTGGGGAGGATATTCCAATTGAGGGATGGATGATGATGGAGAATAAACGTTGTGGTGAATTAATGATTGAAAATCATTGGATGGATAAGTTACTGAAAGAGGTGTTGATGATTAATGAATTGAGTATTGTTGAGACTGATAAGGTAAACCATACTGTGGAGATGGATATGTTTAAAGTGGTGGTTTAAAGTTAATGTTTTGGTAAGTGTGTTGATAGTTTTGATAAAGGTGACTGTGTTATTTGTGAGATGCAACTAAAAGCAAGAGGATCGGAGTTACGTCATGCATCAAACGAACTTCATATGCACATGTCGTTTATCTTGTTCCAAGTAGCATGTAGCTGATCAACATTGGTAGTTAATGCAAGTTCACTGACCAACTAACATCAGTGACGATATTGTTCCATTCATCAGGAGTGTGTTTCAGAAACTTGGTAAAAGACCAGAAAATTCACCATTTTCAGTCATGTCTAGTCAAAAACCCAAATGAGTAGGCAAATGTGAAATCACAAGTTAGTACTCGTGTAACCGAATCTCCATTCTCGTAAGTGAACCTTAATCTAATTCATCCGAAAACTACACTCTTCGTTCTTGCTTTTTAACGAATTCCTTGCATAGAGCATTTTATATTTAGCAGTTTAATCTTCTCCCAAAGATCCTTGGCTACACGATGTTGACTCACAAGAGCATAAATTTCTGTTGGGAGGCCTTGGAGAATGATATTAATTGCTTTGATGTCACAATCAGCTTGAATAGCTTCTGCAGGGGGGGAGCTCAGTATATTCCTTAAGTCTTGTTACACCATCCACTGTGATTGATGGCCAGACAAGTGGACCTTTCTCAACGGAAGCAAGGATCATTCTACCATGTGGTCTATTCATCATATAAAATTCCATTCTACTTTTCCATGAATCATACAAATGTTTTTCAAGCATCGGTGGTTTATTGTCACCACCCGAGAGAAGTGATTTATCAGCAAGAGTCGTCATTGATAACGTGGTATCAAAAAGATTACTAATTGATCGATCGGTGGTAGAAAGAAATTGTGTTTGAATGTGTGGTTGTTGAGTCTTGAAATTACACAGGATTTTACATTTCTCGACAAAACCAGGAAAACAAGTTAATGTTTCACGGGATTTTACAAGTCAAAGAAATAACCATATAATTTAAAATTTTGAGTTGATAGGTTTTAATTGGAAAGTTACTAGTTCGGTTCTCAAACAAAGTGATTGGTTCGGTTCTCTAACAGACTGACTAGTTCGGTTCTCAAGTGAGTTGATTAGTTCGGTTCTAAGTAAAATTAACTCGTTCGGTTCCAACTAAAATAACTAGTTCGGTTCCAACTGAAGAAAACTCGTTCGGTTCCAACTAAAACAACTAGTTCGGTTCCAACTGAAGAAAACTCGTTCGGTTCCAACTAAAGAAACTAGTTCGGTTCCAACTGATGAAAACTCGTTCGGTTCCAACTAAAACAACTCGTTCGGTTACAACTAAAACAACTCGTTCGGTTCCAACTAAAACAACTCGTTCGGTTACAACTAAAACAACTCGTTCGGTTCCAACTAAAACCAACTCGTTCGGTTCCACTGGTTCGGTTAACTAGTTCGGTTAACTCGTTCGATCTTCTAGTTCGGTTCCAACAGACAAGACTAGTTCGGTTGTAACTGAGACGAAACCCAAATTTTCAAAACTCAAAAAGACACATTTTTGATTGGTTTTTTGCAAAAAATCTTGTACAACTAGTGTTACTAACCCTATAGGAACAAGAAAAATAACAACTTTAAGGTTTTTAAGCCAAAAAAAAATAAATCAAGATTTTGTTCTTTGTAAAGGTTTTGAACACAAATCAAAAAACAAACACAAAAACTAAACACACCACTCCATGGCTCTGATACCAATTAAAGAATACTAGTAATCTTTAATATTATGCAAAAACTAGAGAGAGAAGTGGGTTGGAAAGTTTCTAGAGAGAGAAAGTAACATGGAAAGGATGATAATATTATTATGTGTGAAAAGAAGAAATAAAACAACCAACCACCCTCTCCAAAGCATGGAGATGGTATATATAAACTACATACTTGGCCGTCCATGGGCCTTAACGGGCTTTCCATGGGCCTTGGGCCAGACTAGCTTACTAGTCTAATCATATAACAAACTACGGGCTAAGACTATTACAACTTAGAAGTGACTGATACTTTTCTTGTTTCCAACATAATGTATCAATGAGAATACTTTTTAAACGACTCATATAGAGATCGTTCTCTTGTGTCTTGTGCTTGTGTATTATGATGTAACGCCATCGGTTAACATTTCGCTGCCACATATTTTGGGGGTGTTACAGTACGTGTGTGGCTCTTTTGCGGAGATGTGTTCACTTTAATAGAATGATAGATGAGAAGTTTGGAATACTTGATGTTAGACTTAGAGGATTAGAGAAGAGAAAAGAGAGGAAATAATGTTTGCAAAAGGTAAGAAATACAAAGGCCAAGGGTGAGTATTTATAGGCCAAAATCCCAAATGTTGTAAAAACATTTCACGAGTGGCGCGCTGCCCACGCGTCAGCGCGTTGCCAGCGCGCCAGATTCCCGAATGTTTTCTTCGGGATTTTGGCGTTTTAAATACCCGAACTTGTTAAACCCTCAATTGTTCTTCACGTTATGCCCTTTCAATCATTCTTACAAATAAGGTCAACCAACTCAAATAGCCATTTGATAAAAATGTTTGTGAAGTATTTAAAAGCCTTTCGCTTATCCGATATTGTAAAAAGAGAAAAGAATTATCGAAAAGGGGTATTTTAGGTATTCCTCAAGTGCAACTAGCTTAGTTGGGATCCAATTGAAGGTTTAAAGAAGCTAGTTAGGGTACAAGAGAATATTCTTGGAATATTCTTAACTTGGAGAGAAATAGGGGAAAGATTTGAAATTTGAATTTCAAATTTATTTAGGCACATGTTGGATAAGAGAGAATGAGTTGTGAGTGAGTTGGCATGATGTGATGTAAAGGAGCCCATTGATCTTGGTTTGAAATGTAGGGTTGAGATGATACGAACAAAGGTAAGTTGGATAGGTGAAGTGTCAAGATTAAGGGTGATAAGAGAGGTGTGTTTGTTTGGTGAGTGAGATGTGTTTGTTTGTGAGAGGAAATTGTGTTTGTTTAGATGTGAATTCAATCTAAGGGTGGAGAGGAGAAAAAGGTAACTTGGATTGATAAGGTGGCTTAATCAAGGGTAGAAGAGAAAGTGTGTTTGTTGTGTGTGTTTGAAGTGAATTAAAGGGTGGAGAAGAGAATGAGGTAACTTGGATTGATGTGGTGGTGTGATCAAGGGTTAAGATAAGTATGTGTGTGTGTGTGTGTGTGTGTGTGTATAAATAAATGTTGTGAGTAGAAGGTGAATAGTGAGTATGTGGTGGAGAATGTTTTGATGGGATGTGGAGGAACATTTGTTAGGAATGTAGGAAACAAGAAGTACAACAAGTACAAGGAGAGTACATTGTGTAAGGGAACGTGAGTTGGCATGTGGGTATTATTTGGGGAAGGTTTATGTGAAGGAAGGTTTATGCTTGGAGAAGGTTTGAAGATGTGAATGATAAAGATGATAATGTTTACGATGAAATCAAAGGATTGATTTGGGTTAATAATCACATTGCCAATAAGAAAGGAAAGAATGGGCATATGTGATTATGGGATGGTTTAAAAAAGAAGTGTTTAGAGTGTGTGAAGAAGATGTAATCATTTGTTGGGTAAGAAGGGTGAACAAATGATTCAGAGGAATGTGTTGTAAAATTGTGCAGAAGGAGTGTGGGATTTTGTAAGTTATCTTGTACATTTGAGGAATACATGTGAGTTTGTAAAACAGTTATAGGTAAGGAGATGAGAAAACTCAAAGCATGATTAATCTGCAAATATAACAAACTCATTTAGTCATTTAAACTTTAATCCAGGATAATCAACAATGTATTTGATCATTAATCATCTTGATGCAAACAAGCTAAGTGTTTTGCATCTCAAGTAAAGCATATCCCGTAACGGGAAAGAATGCGTTTACGCAAAGTGACTTTTGACTTAGTTTAACTAATAAGGGAGTAAAATCCATTAAGTGATTAGGAACAACATAAATCCGGATTAAGGTCAAATGAATACTTTCATTTGATGGTATGTTAAAAATATGATCATACTAGGTTTTGGAAAAAGGTTTCAGCCTTGGCTAGAGGCGTTTGATAAAAAATTTGAGTTGGCGTTTTGTTGAAAAATAGGAGAATTCGTTTTTGCTCCTCTCTAAGTCTAAACCTCATTTTGAGTATTCCTAAATGCTCAAATATCATATACATACCTTTATTAAAGTTTCCACATGTGTCGGGTAAGAGGAAAGCCGGTGTTGCAAAATCCGTAAAAACAGAGTTCGCTTGTGGCGCGCTGCCCACGCGCTGACGCATGCCCAGCGAGCAGGATAGGCAAATCCGGCTTTACAGATTTTGGCTATCATTTGTGATTTTACGTTTTGCGAACGTTTATTTGTCATCGTGAAAACATAAAGGAGATTCTAGTCAATGTTGCACCAACAAACCGAAAAAACAAAGCAAAACGGCCTTATTTATGCAAAAAATTTAGAAGCTAAATGAAACTAATGTCGTAAAACATTTTACCGTTTCCGCATAACTCATATACAAAATTCAAATATGTCAGATAATAGAGATCCTTATATATAAACAATATAATAAAAGCAAAATTTTATTATATTTGAAAACTAAATAATTAAAATAGCAATGTATATATAGATTCGCGTAAATAGATATGGGCACGGGTACGGTAATCAGGCGGCTATTACCATAACCCGTACCCGGCTAACAAAGTTTACTAATATCCAAACCTGCATTCAAACCCGCCAACCCGCCCACAAACCCATCCAAACCAGTTCGGGTTTTGGTTTCGAGTGCGTTTGCCATCTCTAATACACCCAGATGTCACATTATTAACAGATTATCAAAATTTGGTGGGTGTTTTTTTCACTTAATGAGTGGGCTTAAACTGTTGCTTTATCTTATTAGAGTGGTCCACATAACATCTCTCTCAATTAAGTGACTAATTTTGACATGTCTCCACACCACTTAATTTAGTAAACTACTTAATTTAGTAAACTTAGTTGCTCGTAGGAAAGCAAGATTAAAAATATGTTTTTGTTTCCATTGTATATCTTACCAAGTTATAATTATGAGGGTTTAAGCAATACAATAGCTACGTAGTTTTCCAAATGTGTCGATATGGTACTTATGCTAAAAAAACTACCCATATAGTACATGAACTTTCATATACCTGCTAACATGATACATGAAAATTTGTTTTACTTGTTAACATAGTACATGTGCTAACCAAATAATATGTGTTGACGTAGTGATGGAGCGTATGTAAAGTAGTGGCGAGGCTGGTGGTGGGGTCGTCATGAGGTGCGTGTAAGGTGGTGATTAGGGTGGTGGTGGGGTGGTAGCGATGGTGTGGGTGATGGTGGGGTGGTGGCGAGGTGATGGTGAGGGAAGTGGGGATGGTGGTGTGGGTTGGTGTTGAAGGAGTGTTTGGATGAGTCATATAAGTAACATAGGTGTTTGGAATGGAGTTCAAGTAACGCAGAACAAAAAAACATAAAAAATGTACGTTTTAACATGTTTAAGAAGTAGTTGGTAAAAAAAGGTCATTTTAGCACGAATTAGAAATTTCACGTACCATACGGGTAGTTTTTTTAGTACACGTACCATATCAACACATTTAGAAAAACTAGACGTGTAGACGTGCATAACGACGGTGTTTTATAGCGGGAAATAGTTATAGTTAAGATATTGTGGTTAAGTGTTTCATGTAACGTCTAGCAATTGACGTTGACAACTCTTAATCGATATGACAATAACATCATACCAGTTCCTCTTTTACACATTGGGGTTGAAATATGGAGCGGGATAAAAAAACTAAGTTTGTAAAAGCGTGTATGTCTACCAAAGAGCTTGGCTAAGTTGATACCCACCTCCGAAAAACTCATGGGCCCACTGGATAGATTTTGTGGATAAAAAGTCAAGGGTTCGAGTCTCGACTCTTGCTAACTCCAGTTGATGCCTCACTCACCAGGAGAATTGCCGGAGCTATTCTTTGTGGGGTGGACAATGACTGGTGTCAAAAAGCACCCGGGGTTAGAGTGTTTCCGTCAATTCACACCTTTTGTGGATATGTGGAAAAGCGTGTATGTCTAATCTATGTTTGTATAACTTTTCATTTGTAAAAATTCAACCGTGTGTTTCTAATTTATCATTGTCTCCATTTTAAATATATCAAACGTGTGATTCAAAGTATTTCAATCCGTGGTTTTTGTTTTCAATTCAAATATTTCAAAGTATTTCGAAAGATTAAAGTGTATTAAGAGGGATAAACTAAGCAAATCACAAGCACAATTAAGTTTCTAAAACGTGTCATACATGTTTTATAACTAGTAAAGATACGTGACTATTGTATTAGTTAGGGTTTTAGCTGTACAATAGCAACGTACTTTCTCTAATGTTTCGTTTTGGTACGTGAACTTTTTTTGTTCTACTTAATGTAACGAACTTTCAAGTTTTGTGTTAATTTGCACCATCAAACTTGTTTTACCGGAATCAGCTATATTTTTATTCCACTTAAGGACCGTTTGCAACGTTAGGCTTTTTAGCCAACGAACGTTTGCAACGTTAGTCCTTTATATTAACGATTGTTTATTTTTTTCTAATTATTTTTAAATTTATACACGTTTTTATACAAATATTTTTATACACACATTTTTATACCGTTCTTATACACATATGTTTAAACACATATTTGTATACACATGATTATACACATGTTTTTATACATATATTTTTACACACATTTTTATACACATATTTTTATACACATATTTTTATACACATTTTTATACACGTTTTTATATACACATTTTTATACACGTTTTTATACACACATTTTTATACACGTTTTTATACACACAATTTTATTATTCAAGTACTCGGTACTTATGCGACCTATAATAATTTAGGTTGCATTCGATCTTTTACGTGACGCTTTATCTGCATTATTTAGATTATCTGAACTCAAGGTGAGTTCATAGCCCCACATTTTTACGATTTTAATGATTTATAATTATGGGGTGGAAACATGCTTTGTTTTTACAAATTGGACGCAAGTATTGATTACATGTTTGCCTAAGTAGCGATAACCCAATTAAGCCCA
>BQNB010041035.1:0-47025 GCA_026074375.1 Tanacetum coccineum | reverse complement strand
AAATTTTACCAAGGATACTCAAAAGGCATGCCCGCCCATCGGGCGGGCTTTACAACTAGTATATATATATATATATATATATATACACACACACACACAATATGATATTCGAGTTTAATTAGTTCATGCACTATAGATACATATGTATTTAAAGGTCTCTTTGTGGTAGTGGCACGGGGCCACCGTAATTAACGAGACGGCCCTAGTTACGATATTTACTCGATGGATAAATATCGAATGATGGATGACATGACGCATGGAGATTTAATAACACTACAAGAATCGGGGATTTTAGCCAATACAAAATGTCGTGGGTAAAAGTTGCACAATCAGCCATGACATATCGTGGCTAAAAGTTCGCCGCTAAAGCTACACAAAGATGTAAAGCTTTGGCGACGACAATAACATTTTCGTCGCTAAAGGAATTGTCATAGTCACAGGTTTGTATCACTTGCTTTGGCGGACCTTTAGCGACGACTCAAGTCTTGGCTAAAAGCCCCTATTCTTGCAATGTCTTGAGATTGTCAAGTATGCGTATTATAAGCAGAGCGGTGAATTCATGAGATCAAGATATTGAAAAAAAGTATTCATCAGGGACGAGTGCATCAACTTAAACGAAGTCAAGTCACTCTTCAAAATAGAACAATCTAATATCATCCACCTCAAATAAATCATCAAAGAACGCAACATCTTATATATGGTGTTTGAATACATGCAATGAAGTCTCTACGATATTAATCATCTTATGGATGACCGAACAAATTAAAACCCTTCTCAGAAACGGAGATCAGAACATGTGCGTCCAAATCTTTCAAGGTCTTGCACATAAGCATCACAAAGGCTACATTCACCGTGACGTAAAACATGAGAACCTTTTAGTGTCTAATGATGTCATAAAGATTGCTGATTTTTGTCAGGTTTGCAAGATAAAGTAAAGAGCCATACACTTATGACAATACGTCAGCCTGGTATCATGCCCTTGAGGTTTTTCTACATGTGTCGGTGTATCATTCTAAGGTGGATGTACGGGTAATGGTATAACCATGGTTGAACTATTCACCCTTCAACCGTTTTTTCATGGCCATTCCCAAGTAGAGTTGATGTATAAAAGCTCCAGTGTGTTAGGCATACCAATAAATAGCTTATAGGTATATGGTCCAAGGGACTAGATCTTGCAAAGAGGGCATCTTATAAGTTCGCATGTGTTCCTGGTGTGTGGTTGTCTGACTTGTTACCATATGCAAGCCAGATTTTGTTAATCTGATAAATAAAATCCTTCCGTGGGAACTGTCCTCAAGGCCAACCGTTAAGGAGGTGAGGGTGCCCGGGGGCAAGTGCCTCCCTAGCAAAAAAAATTGTAATGTAAAATTTCTAATATATCTGGCTTTTTTCGTAATTCCCCCTCCCCCAGAACCAATTTGTAGTGTAGTTTCTAAAAATTATCGAAATGTGCCCCCTCGAACAAATTTTTTTTGCTCCGCCCCTGGGTGTTTCAACATCCTTTCTTCAATAGTTGCTACCAAGTTTCTGCACCTTTGGCGCCTAGTACTATCATTGAGCACCAATGGTGCCCCCTTCTTCCACCGTTCACTCAAAAACTCCCTTCCTTATTTTTGATCTTTCGTGTTTTTGTTCATTTTGTTTTAATGGTTTGTCGGAGTTTGATTTCTACTAGGATATATATAGTATGCAAAACAATAAAGTTTGATCTAGAGGTGGCAATTTTAGACCCATGTGTCTAGTTGGTTAAATATTTTTAAGGGATGAGGTCTAGATGGGTCTCTCTTAAATTTATAGATGGGTCTAGATGGGTCTAGCATTTTCCCCTTAATATTATAGATGGGTCTAGTTGGGTAAATATTTTTAAGGGATGAGTCTAGTTAGGTCTCTCTTAATATTTATAGATGGGTCTTGTTAGGTATATCATTTTCATCAGTTTTTAACATTTTTATACGTTTTCGACCGTTTTCAACCGATTTCGACCGTTGTTGTCCGATTTCGACCGTTTTCCACCGATTTCGACAGTTTTCAACCGATTTCGACCGTTTTTGACCAATTTCGACTGTTTTCGACCGTTTTCGACCGATTTCGATCGATTTTGACCGCTTTCAACCGAATTCGACTGATTTTGACCTATTTCGTCTGTTTTCAACCGATTTCAACAGTTTTTAACTGATTTCGACCGATTTCGACAGTTTTCAACCGTTTTCGACAGTTTCGTCCATTTTTGATCGATTTTGACTATTTTCGACCGATTTCGACCGTTTTCCACCGTTTTTGACTCATTTCTACCGATTTCGATCGTTTTTGACTGATTTTAACCATTTTCCACCGTTTTGACCGTTTTTGACTGTTTTCGATCGCTTTCGACCGTTTTCGACCAATTTTCATTGATTTTCGCTGATTTCTACCAATTTTAACCGTTTTCGATCATTTTCGACTGATTTTGACCGTTTCGACCGTTTTCGTACGCCTTTGACCGTTTTTGTCCATTTTCTTATGTTTTGTACGTTTTCTTATGATTTTCTAAGTTTTAGTCCGTTTTCGTTCGTTTTGTACGTTTTTGTTCGCTTAAATACGTTTTAGAACGTTTTAAAGTTTTTTATCTGTTTTTATACATTATAGTACTTTTAATAAAAATGTATAAAAGCATATGAAACGGTCGAAATCGTCAAAATTAGACGAAAACGGTTGAAATAGGTCGAAAACGATCGAAAACGGTCGAAATCGGTGGAAAACGGTCGAAATCGGTCAAAATCAGTCGAAATCGGTCAAAAACAATCAAAAACGATCGAAACCGGCCGAAATCTATCGAAAACGGTGGAAATCGGTCAAAACGGTCAAAAACAGTGAAAATCGGTCGAAATCGGTGCGAAACGGTCAAAATCAGTGGAAAACAGTCGAAAATGGTTCTAGCTTCTTGCTAGTTTTTAATGAAAGCCGTTAAAAAAAGGTCAAAAACGGTCAAAATCGGTCGAAAACGGTCAAAATCGGTCGAAAACGATCGAAATCGGTCAAAAACGATCGAAATCGGTCGAAAACGTTCAAAATCGATCGAAAACGGTTGAAATCGGTCAAAAATGGACGAAATCGATCAAAATAGATTGAAAACGCCCAAAAACGGTCGAAAACGGACAACAAACGTTAAAAAATAAATAATAAGGTACTGAACCCATCTAGACCCGGAACCAACCCATCTAGACCCGACCCATCTAGACCCAAACCCATCTCGACCCATGTTTCTAGAAGACCAATCTAGACCCAAACCCATATAGACCCATGACCCAACTTAACCCAACCCAACCCATCTATTTTGCCACCTCTAGTTTGATCTAAACTACTTAGAATTGGCTCATGATAGCAACTAATAAAATACAATCGAACAATAACCATGATACATTGTATTGTTCTATGTTTAGATATTAAGCTCAAACATATGTTGTTCTCATACTTGTTGCCTTGTTGGTGCTTCGTGACTCGTCATTAAGTTTCCAATTTTTAAAGAACATTTTATGCTTATGTAAATTTTATCAGCTATTACACCAAATTTTTGATACAACTAAGCACCCATTTATTAGATATTATAAACTCAAGAAGAATCGTCCTTAAACGAGTGTGATTCAGTACATAGAAAAGAGAAAGAGATCGTCCGCACCACGTATATGATCTTAGAAATACTATACTCATACTAGAAAACCCTTTTGTATCCGAACGATTACAAAATGTAATCCAGACCAAAATCAAACTAAATGATAGCAACACAAACAAGAGAGAAAGTGAGATGAGATTGATATAAAAAACTGAATGAATAAAACCCTATGATCTGATCTTGAGCTTATACAGTCACAAGTTTCATTTTAGTCCTTGTAGAGACAAACTTAGCACAAAAAGAACCAAATCATCATATTTTTTAACATAATAACAAAAAATAGTCATTGTACTTAAAACTAAACAATAGAAGTTCGACAACTTATTCTTTTAACATTCCTTCAAACTTGTATTGCAAACATATTAATCAAAGTAAGGTTTTTATATAAAAAGTTATGTTGAGGAAAACCAAGTGGTATTGTAAGAAAATTAGCAATTTGATTATGAAATCAACTTTTACTGTTTTTATCAACTAAGAAGCAGTTTTTCTGTTACCAAATGAACATCTAAATTAGTATGTTTAGTTTTTTCAAACATAACAAGATTTGCAGTTATATGAATAGTTGAACTATTATCACAAAACGAATTTGCTGGTAACAGATTTGTTACTTTTACATCCTTTAAAACATTCAAAAATCACATTACCATACAATTTATAAAACTCAATAATCTATACTTTACTTCTGTGGATGACGTAGAAACATTATCTTAAACAACCACAAAAAATACAGTGTCTTGAAACTTTACCCATTCTGAATCAACATAAAGTTCTAAAGTTTTATGATGAGATTTAACATATTCAACACCAAATTCAATGCATTCTTCAAATATGTTAGTACTCTAAAAACGATATCTAAATGAGACTCCAATGAAGCATGCATGTGTTGACTAAGATAATGCATGGTAGCGTGTTTTTAGAAATTTATCATTAGCATACTCTTTATGAGCAAAAACTATGGTTTATGGCAGAGGATTTATGACAGGCTTGCAAGCCAACTCGAAACTTATCTAACAACTCCAAGCAATACTTCCTTTGAGATATACAATCACCACCATTTTTTTGTTTTCGAAACCTCTATTCCCATAAAGTATTTAAATTCTCCAAGATCATTGATCTTAAACTTGCTACTTAAAAAACCTTTAACAGACTTAATTTCTCCAACATCGTTTTCAGATAGTTTATGATTCCACTGTCCGAGACCCTGTTTGAGACCATACTCCTTAGTGTATAAAGAATGATCATGAACACTTTGTTTAGAACCGGTTTTAGATAGTTTATGATTCCACTATGTGAGAGCTTGTTTAAGACTATACAAATATTTTACAAGTTTACAGATCTTTTATTTTTCATTTTGATCAAAGAAACCTGGAGGTGGACTCATACAAACATCTTTATGTAGATTACCATTTAAAAATTATCGTAAACATCAGATTGAAATAACTTTCAATCATTTTGCACAACAAGACTTATTAAACACCTTACCCATTTTTACCACAAGACTAAATTTTTTCTCATAATCAATACCTTATCTATGACTATAACATTTAGTCACAAGTCTAGCCTTCGAGCAGAATGACCAATATATCTACAGACGTGTAGTCAACTACAAAGACGGAACCAGGGGGTTCTCGTGGGTATCCGAGACCCCTATGGATTTTTTCGATATAGTGTTAATTTTTTTTTAAAAACATTGATTTTTCATAAATGTATCTTATATGCACCCGGTCCACCAAAATATGTTTCTAATGTCACTGTTCAAATTATTTTATGAACCTAATTATATTTGGTCATGGTTTCATCCTTGGTCGACTATACAAAGCAATTTAGCAATCTGATTGATGCGGTCGCCGTAGGACTTCTACAAGAAGTTTTACAACTCCCTAAGCAGAGCACCTAATCGTTGTAGTAGTAGTATAGGCAAGACTCGGGGGTTGTTATCGTTCACTTGGGGAATAAGTTGGGTATGCTTGATCAAGGTCTAATAGAATTCTAAAGGTTGAGAGAAGATTATTTTTGTGTTTTTATATTTTATTAAAAGCAAGTAAATCATATATATTTGAGAGGTGGTTGGTTTTTGCTATTAAACTAAATATAATTATATGCTAATGGTGATAACAATAAGATAAAAGACTGTGTTTATTTAATTTATGTATTACTCCCTAGATTGCTTCTCCTAGTGTTGTTGCCTTGTCACCCTTGTAATGATATGTGTAACTATTTCCTACGTCATGAACGAATTACAAGATCCCGTCGTCTACTTAGTATTCCGCTAGAGCAACGCACACGTAAGATAGTATAAAGACTATTACATGGCCCCTAGGGGTACACTAAGTGCATGTGAAATACATTAAAAGTGGATCATCATATTAGGGGGCAAGGTAGTATGAAGACTGTTATCCGATGATATCATTTCTACACAATCATGTTTCCCTGGACATATCAATAGCGATACATACAAAAGCTGGTTTTCTAGAGCCTAACATGCACATCCATCACAAGAAGCAACACCACTAAGATCTACATTTTAGGTTTCATACAATCATAAATAAACACAATAGAAGGTTTAGCCAAACATATTAAAGATAAAGCAAGAGCATAGATAGATCAAACAACACATAGACATATTGAATGATTAAATAAACTTTACTTGATTAAAACATGAGTTGGAGGAAGTACAATAAGGTTTTTAGGCCCTAAATTCGTCCCTAATAGTTGTTAAACGAACTAGGGTTCGTACCCTCTTTTTATTCTAAAGTTACACACTCAAAACCTTAAATTCGGGTTTGTATATATAGGAAAAACGCTGTGACGGCGTCGAATCGTGACGCCGTCATGAAAGAGAACATTCTAGATAATGGGTTGGGTCGTATGCTCTGACGTCGTCGTGGAATCTTGTGACGCCGTCTTGATCTTCGTGGTGACGACGTCACATTGTATCTGTGACGCCGTCTCCAGCCACTGTAGAGAAATTCTTGATCAATGTTGGTGTAGGTCCGTAGTCTTGTCCGTTTCTTCTCCAAATGAACCCAAGTCACGTCTAATTCTTCCAAATGCCTTCCAAATGAGAAATACCTGAAAAGGAACGATTAAGTACCTATTTTGGGCATAAATGCACAATTTAGGGAGTTAAACGACCTCGAAAAAGTGTATAAAATGACACATCATCAAATACCCCTACACTTGGGATTTGCTTGTCCTCAAGCAAATGGGATTTTCTACCTAGACAATAACAATATGAGGGGTCATTTTACCTACTCTTTAAACATATTTTACAACACAACCTCCTACACCTCGTAATTAAGAGCACGGAAAATATATACTAGCACCTCACATAAGTGTTTGGGGATTCTCTTTTTCACTCGATGGTATAATAAATTATAGCATATGAGGAAACGAAAAATCAACACTCATTACCTGTCATAGCATATAAATTACCATAGGCTTGGTAAAGGATCAAACCTCCAATGTTAGGTGCAAGTATTATTCATTACTATCTAAGAGGTCTTTTATAAAGGTTTGTGGGGTGTAGGTGTATGATAACATCAAATAACGTCTATTTTATAGCGTCATTTATCCCATGTAAATAACCCATTTTGTATAATTATTGCAAGAATTGGTACTTAATTGTTTATATTTGTTATTTGTAGTAATTATCAAGTAGTTGGCAAAAGATGGAGAAAAAGACGTGTTTTGAAGCATAAACGAAGAGTTTGAGAAATTCGCTGATTCCGACATCAATACGCCATATCATTCTAGAAGCATACGCCGTATCTAAAGACTTTGAAGAACTAAAGACCATTGCCTGACTTTGAAGAATACGCCATTGATACGCCGTATATGATACTTTGGTCAAAACTTAAGAAAAACACATTTTCAGCCAATACTCCGTATCCAAAAACCCCAATACTCCGTATCCAAGAAAACGGATATGGCGTATTGGTCAATACGCCGTATCCAAAAATCGGATACAGCGAATCCAAATTCTTACGCAAGAATTCTAGAATATTTTATTCTTGGAGCCCACGCCAAGTCATCCAATTTAGGGGGTTCGGCTATAAGAAGGTGACAAGGAGGTGATTTTGCAAACTTGGTGGCCAAGGTGGTGATGGAGGTGCTTGTAAGGTGCTTGGGTGGATGCTTGGTGACATGGTGGTGAGGTCATAGAGGTGCTAGGATGCTAGGTTGGTTTAAAATGGGTCAAAAATGAAATAAAAGGGGTGTCGGGTTGTTTAGGGTTTCGGCTTAGGATTTTGGGTTTTAATTCATGGATTAGGGTTAGGATTAAGGATAGATTAGGGTTTAGGATTAAATTTGGTGTTATGATTAGGGTTTAGGATTAAGGTTTAGGGCTTAGTTTTAAGGTTTAGGATTTAGTTTTAGGTTTAAAGTGAAATTAAGGTTTTAGGGTTTCGTTTAGGGTTTAGGGTTTTAGATTAGGGCTTTAAGATGACTTAGGGTTTAGGTTTATGGTTTAGAAGTCATGCATTAAGTGCTTGTACCTTGTGTTAAAGTGGTAGTAAGAAACTAAAGTGATTTAGGAGGTAAAATGACCTAGTTTGGTTTTCTTGCATTATTGACTTGTACATTGGGCTTTAAAAAGTTATAACTTGATTTAGGAGGGAAAAGATATTCAAATTTTATGCATTGTACACATGATTGAAGGTTTGCACATTCATTTTATATGTATACATTACATATAATTAGGGTTTTGATATAAATGTTAACGGATAAAGTCTGTTTTGATATAACGTTGTAAATGGTATGTTAAATGGATAATGTACATGGTAAAAATGATATTAAGATATAGACTTGACATATTAGGATGTTTACATGATATAAACATAGATATAAATGGCATTGGTTTACTTTAGAGATGCAAGTTACGTTGCATAATGAGATAAAGCAAAAAATTTCCCTGTAAAAAGGTGGTATATATATAATAGATGGATATTACAGTGCATCTAATTTAATAGATTGATAATTACATTGATGAAAATTACGGGTTGTTATAGGTTCGGGGCCTATTACGTCTCCTAGACTTACATCTAAGGATGGACTATTGAGTAAAGGTTGAGGCTCCGGTCCATCAAAACTAGGAACTTCCCTAGAACTAAGAGGAGTGTTGTGATTACAATTCAAGCCTACTTCCTCTAGTTTTGTTTTGTTCAAAGGTTCTACTTCTATCGGGGTCCCTAAAGTCTTTTCTACTTCTTCCGGGTAAGTCACGGGCGATGTGTATTCCTCAAATGACGATAGGGTTTGTGTGGTACTCTCAGGCTTGTAACTCCTACCTCATTATCCATCGTACTTAGGCTATCTACATGCTCATCATAATCTAACCATGTCATGCACCTAGGTACATGTACCCTAACCATATCATCCCTAACTATTTGAGCATTTGGATTGGCTATTGTTTTATCATAAATAGCGCTTGTTGGGTTGCTACTTTTTTATCATATTAGGCACATATTGTTATGACATACCTGCTTCCTTATCATAAATTCCTAAGATACCCTTCTGCTGTCAAATTGATGATATGGCGGGATAACGAGTAGAGATGTTTAAGAAATATTTCAATTAGGGTTCGTATACTAAGGCCATGATTCGGGACTTTTTGGATTATGTCTTTGAAACGAGTCCACGAATCGTAGAGAGATTCATCTTGATGTTGTCGGAACACCAAGAGTTGATCACGGAAGAATACATCAAACCTACCTACGCTAGAATAACCATACCTATTCATTCTAATTTACAAAATTATAAATGTTACGAACAAAGGGCACAAAGAAAAAGATAGACTACAAGAAAGCTAATTGTTAGCCTTAATTATATTAAGTCAAACAAGAATGTCATCGGTCTTATAAAGTCAAACTAGGTCTTGTATTGTAATAGGCTAGTCGGGTTCAACGGGCTTGGATTGTAATCTAATATTGTCCGTGTTTCGGGCTCAAAGCCTAAGTTGGTAAGCGCCGGACCCATGTGAAAAGCCCACACGCCAACCTAAGAGGCTAGGGTATAAAAGAAACCATCGACTCAAGTGGATCGAGGCGTGTTGGTTGCACATTTGTTCACTTGCAATCCACCAATTCTCTCTCTTAATCTAACTTTCCAAGTTCTTTTCTTCTCTCTCTTTTCTTTCTTATTTCCGGCTCACACTAAGGCTTATTTGGGTTTGCTTATTTGTTGTGTATGGATTATTATAAGACTAACATGTGGTATCACTCGCCAAGGGGTGTTTAGTGTTTGTGTTGTGGTTCAATAAACCAAATTCGTGGCTTATTTTGTTTCAAAAACCCATGGCAAAAAGGGTTTTTGGCTTTTGGTTTGTTGATCTTACTCTTTCCTTCATAAAGCTTATAAGTTTCGGCTTATTTTCTTGTTTATTAAGCTCTAAAGAAAATTTTCGTGGCTTATTTTGGATAATAAGTTCACGAATCAAAAAATTTTGGGGGCTTATTGGTTCTTTTGTTTAATCCTTGCAACACTTGGTCTAAATCATCTAGTGGTTCGCTTTTCCATTTGCTAAATTTCGAGCTTATTTTGAGCTTAATCTCAAGCTTATTTGCTTGCTTAATTTTGAAGCTTATTTGATTTTTTTTTCTTATCCATTTGTGGTCCCAACCGGTTCTAAACAAGAAACATAGATCCCAAATTTTTGCTTCACAACACAAGGACAAGTTGTTTGTGTAAGTGGTCCACACTTGAAAAAGACACCGAGCGGAATATGTCACAGGCCAAGCGAAACATGTAGGTTAAATTGTTAAGCGGAATATGTACGTTAGTTGTTAAGCGGGACTATGAGGTTGTTCCTCAGCGAAATATTACAATTAATTAAAACGAACCTTGCAAAAAATTAGCATTACCCCTCCCACCCCCCCCCCCCCCCCGAAATATGTTTGTCACGAGTTCAAGCGAAATATGTTAAACCTCAAGCGAAACATGCAGTACTGAGTCCAAGCGAAACATGTTGAACATCAAGCGAAATATGCAAGACTGAGTACAAGCGAAACATGTTTAATTACAAGCGAAACATGCAAGATTAATTTCAAGCGAAATATGTTGTTTCAAGCGAAATATGCAATTCTCAGTATTCAAGCGAAATGTGTAATTTTTTGAAGCGAAATACGTTTTTTTTAGCCAAGCGAAATATGTCAATTCTACTTTCACGGTTTTTCTATTGATTTTGTAAATCCGACAAGTATCTTCTTCTTCTCGGTTTTAATCATAGAGTTGTAAAATCCCGTGGAAGTTAATTGCATTCTCTCTCACCACAATACAATCAACACTTCATAACACTTAAGATCCGATATCCATTCATAACTTCATCAAAATGTCAAATTCAAATACCAATTTGCAAACTTAATCATCGAATGCTCTTCATAATGTTATCATGGAAGCAGGTATCAAAGATCGTCTACCAATATTAGCACCGGGTAATTACGTTCAGTGGAAATCCAGAATCAAGAGATACATTGACACCAAACCTAACAGTGAACTCATCCATTATTGTCTCTAAATCTACCATACAGTACAAATGGGCTAAGAAGACAGTTCCAGTTGCTGAAGGTAGTTCTGAAACAACTACAGAAAGGTATATGGAGAACTATAAGAATGTTTCACAAGACATATGCGATCAACTGAATGCCGAAGCTGAAGCCATTCAGATCATTCTTACAGGGATAGATAACGATATCTACTACACAGTTGATGCTTGTCTGAATGCATGTGAAATGTGGAAAGCATTGAAAGGTTTTAAACAAGGTGAATCTATTCAATGTACAAGATATCTTTAAAACCAATTCTATATTGGAGTTTGGAAAATTCCACTCACGGGATGGTGAATCACTTGAATCGTATTACTCACGGTTTTACAAGATGATGAATGAGCTTGTCAAAAATCAGTGTGATGTTACTCATATCAATCAATGTACTGTTCTTATCTTAACTACAACCAGAATGGAAAAGGTTTGCTGACACTTGTTAAGCAAAGTCAAGAGTGACGACAAGACTGTCTCCTATCACAAACTTTATGACATCCTGAAACAACACCAGAATGAAATTAATGAGATAAGAGCTGAAAGACTAGCACGTACTACTAATCCACTTGCACTTGTTGCTCAACAACAACCAGTTTACCATCATAAAAACCATCCTAATCAATACACTCAAAATTCCTCAACTAAATCACAACAATCTGCTACCCGAAATAGAGGGAAAGAAATTGTCAACTCTTCTACACCTACTTATGATCAAGAACCTGGTTTGGTTGCTGATGCTGATGAAATGTTAAAGGAGAAGGAGATTGATAAAGTCATGGCTTTAATTTCTCTATCATTCAAGAAAATCTACAAACCTACAAACAACAAACTCATAACTTCATCAAACACCAGTAGAGCTAATCATGATAATTCTCTAAGAATCAACAGAGGAACTGGGTATGATAATCAGAGGGTAGTCAATGTTGCTGGGGCTAGGGAGACTGTAGGTACTCAGGTAGTGCAGCAGTCTGGGATTCAGTGTTATAATTGCAAGGAATATGGGCATGTAGCAAGGGAATGTCAGAAACCGAAACTGGCAAAGGATGCAGCTTATCACAAGGAGAAGATGCTATTGTGTAAGCAAGAGGAAGCTAGGTTTTAGTTGAATGCAGAACAAGCTGATTGGAGGGATGACACTGATGATGAACCTGACGATCAGGAATTGGAAGCACATTATATGTACATGGCACAGATTCAAGAGGTTACTCCAGATGTTGCTGACAATTTTGGACCAATCTTTGATACTGAACTGCAAAAGGTACAAAATGATGATGATAACTATAATGTGTTTGCCAATGACCAAGAATATCCTGTGCAACCTGAATCTGTTAATGACACATATCTGGTGAAACAAGGTGCTACTAACATCACTATTGATTCATTGGATATGAGTACTAACGGAGAAACGGTTGACCAGGATGATGATGATCTTGCCAAGACGTGATAAGTTTACTTCTTACTAGAGAAACTAAATAATAAATTGATGGACAGCAAAAACCCGTAAATAAATTTTAGAATCATCAAACAAGACTTTAATTGATAAATTGAAAGGTGAAATTGAGAATTTCAAAACCAAAAATAAAAGTTTAGAATCATCAAATAACCATTTCAAAAAAGCAAACAATGAACTGTCAAAGACTAATCAGCTGATGTTCAAAGACCTTAAAAAGTTCCAAGCTGAACTTGATAGGTATCATTAATGTGAATTATGCTTCAAAGGTGGAAACTGATTGTGCAAAAGCTAAAGGTGATTTGGTGTCATACAAAATGGAATCTCAAAAGTCACTTAGTGAACATACTCGAAAGATAAATGATTTAAATCAAATGATTTCAGAAATGAAAAATGAGCTTGTTGCACATCAAGAAACCATCTCCATAATTGTTGAGATCATTTTGCCCATCTAGGATTAGTTTTACAAACAACATTAATAAGCACAACACGAAATTATAAGAAGCATAATGTTGTTTAAATAAGGTTTTACTACTAAACATTCAGCCACCATTAAATTGAATAAATAAATTGTTACAAACTTAAGAACGATCCACAATCCTTGAGGCTACACTAACTATTTAATAAATAACTACTACAATAAACGTGAACACAGACACACGATGTAGGCTTTGCTAGACTCTTCAATTGAAAGTCTCTTATTCTTACTATTTTGGATATCTCAAACCTACACACCAGAATACCCTTTATTAAGTGAAAATGAAGAGCTCACAAAGGAAGCAAATTAATTGTATTAGGAAGCTAATTAAAAACTAATTAAAACCTTCCTTAACCTTTGATATTCTTTGAATTTCAATGCTTATCGTCATAGTAGAATACCCAAGTGTCATATTGAATCCCTTTTTGTTTCATTCGTTCTATCATTTAAGCATTATATAGTTTTGTAATCATCAAATCTGATATCTCCAACAAGTCTCCTATTTGATAATTACAAAACAAATCTTCATGAAAGAAATAAGTCATGAATGAAACAAGACTTCAAAAGGCTTCCCATTGACTTTAAGATCTTCTTAAACATGCCACCACACATAATATGAGCTGCAAACCAAATCACTGTAGTCTCTTCCCCTTTGTAATATCTAATAGGGCTCTTCTTGAGATAGCAACTTGTAAACACTTCCCATCAAGTGGTGCAATGTTAGATGGTTAAACCTTTAAATCAATAAGCTTCCTTGAAACCAATATGTTTACCATTTCTAAATCTCGAACTCTGAAGGCTCAATGTAGAGATTACGATGAAGAAAACTGAGTATAAACGAAATTGAAGAAGAAGTAAATCCCCCAAACTTGTGTCTTAGTCTTGCACTATCCACGTGACTGCGAAAATCTTAAAATAAATCTGTGAGATATAAGATAGACCGTCAACCTTTTGACAAAACCTCATCTTCTAAGAGACAACGATACTAAGTGATAGCAAATGTGAGCATTGACACCATAACAAATAATCACACACCTGTTGCTAATTTTGACAAGAGTCATCGTCACACTATTTGTAAGCACGAACAAGTAATCTTTAAAGTCAATGTCCTGTTTATAAACACGACGTAAAGAAATTATAATAACATGCATTTGAGAAAAAAAAAAAAAACTCAACTACAAATCAAAAAAGGCAATAGTTTCAATTATCTTACGTAATCACATCTCAAGATATCCAAAATGCTTTTTGTTGTCCAATATAGGTACAAGCTAGCAGTATCAACAATAAGCCCATTCAGTATTAACTAAAAAAAAACTATTGTTGCCCCGCCTTTTAACGCTAGCAGTAGAAACATCCAACAAACAAACTGGTAGTACTAAGTGCAAGCAAACATCACTAAGTGTAGACGAGCATTTTAAATATATAAGCAGCACAAATACTTCTTAGGCCCAATATATGAACAGTACTAATAAATATTGACAACATCAATATCATACTCGACCAACAGACTTCATCCCATTATTAAATCGTGTATAGTTAAATCCACTTGGCCAATGTACTACTTCCCTAGAGCTGGCCCAATTGTTTCAAATATGGCCATAAAACAGCAACCCAAAATTGAATTTAATCCATGTGTGTATCTGGCCCATTCATTTTTGTTAGTAGCTAACCTGATTCGTTGACCTGCTACAACAAAAAAACGCCATATGTGGGCTCGAACATCTGACTTTGAGGAACAAATACATAACAACACCATCCTAACCAACTGCGCTATTTTTTGTTATCCAGAAGTGCTATTCTACTATTATATGTATTATTTATTATTCCTTCCCTCCCCAAACGCTAGCAACACAATATTTGTTACTAATCCGTCCCTAATATGTGTTCTCCTTCCTCTCAATGCTATTAGCGACACATTATCCGTCACTAAACTGTTGTTAAGCTATTACAAATTCTAGCAGTACAAACAAGTAAATCGAGCAGTACTAAAAATTCCATCAGCAGTACTAAAATTGTAACGAGCAGTACTTGAGACGAGCAGTACAAACAATTGAAAGAATAGCAGTATTAACGTAAACACAAGCAACATGTTAATCACACGTCTTCATCAGTAGGGTTATTCGAACCAAAAAGTAACCTTATTTGTCATATCAAACCCATATATCACATTTTGTTGTCGTTAAATCAGATAGCTAAAAAGAAATCCATGGTGTTTTCTTTTTTGTTTGCAACGTGACAAAACAAAAAGAACAACATAATCCTTTTAAACACATGAACCTGATTTCAGCATGCCATCTGCTTCAAATTAGGGTTTGAGTCGACAACCTGATAGTTGTTAATCAAGACCTGATGACAGCCTCTTAAACACTTCATGCTTAGCATATTAGGGTTTGTTAGGAACCTCTAATTTTATCTCCTGCTGCCAAACATCATAAACACCAAAACTAGAAAATAATACACGATTAAAACCTTGTACGAATCCTAGATATTAAGAGAAACCCGCTCTGATACCAATTGTTGAGATCATTTTGTCACATACTAGAATAGTTTTTACACAACAACATTAATAACACAACAGAAATTAAAAAGAACAATAATGTCGTTAAACAAGGTTTTAACTACTAAACAGATCCGGCCTCCATTAATTTTGATCAGAAAAATGGGTTTACAAACAGTTAACAAGGATCCACAATCCTTGAGGCTAACACTAATTATCTAATAAACTAATTACTACTATTAAACGTGAACACACACACGCTATTGCTAGACTCTCTGAAAGTCTCTATTCTTACTAATAGTGGATATCTAAAACCTACACACCTAATACCCTTTATATAGAGGGATATTAAGGCTTACAAAGGAAGCTAATTAATTGTATTAGGAAGCTAATTAAAACTAATTAAAACCTTCCTTTATCTTTGATATTCTTTGACTTTTCAATGCTTATCTTCATGTAGAATACCAAAGTGTCATATTAATCCCTTGTTGTTTTATTCGTCTTCATTTAAGCATATGTAGTTTTGTAATCATCAAATCTGAGATCCCAACAATAATGGACACAAGAAAAAAAGGCTCAGAAAAGTTTTACAAAACTCGTGAAGACAATGAAATTGAAAAGGTCATTGCTTTAGAAAATAAAGTCAAGGTTTTGGATGATATTGTATATAAAACGAATCAATCAATTCAACAGAAGAATAAAGCTTAATCGAAAATGTAAAACATTTTTGTTAAACCTAAAGTACCTCAAGAAAGCTCACGAGCGAAACCTCGACTGTATGATTAGGATGTCAATAATGAAACTCTAGCTTTAATGATATCTCAGAATCTAAAGAAACAATCGTTATGCCATGAAAGTCGATCAAGAATTTTAATTGAAATACTCCAAACCTTTTGTTAAAAATAGATCACACAAACATATGACGATCCTAGTTCGAGAGGATAGAAATTAAATAAGCCATTTTATTAAGAGAGAAAGGAAATAGTGTGTGTGTTTATAGAGTAGAGAAACAACACACACTTGATGAACAAAATGTATTTATCCACACCCTCATGGAGTATGGAGGGGATATATATAGACTCGAAGACAACGAACTAATCATACACACTTAGACATTTCTGCTGTCTTAATGTAATTCCGTATTAGCCGACATATTTTAAGGCTAACAATCTTCCCCCAATATGTGGGCATACGGAATTACTTACAATGTTCCTAACAAGTATAAATACAACAAAATAAAATGACATCCAAGGTGCTTCCAATGCTGAAGATGACGTCTTTGTCTTCTAGTCTTGATACTTGTACTCCAGCTTGGATCTTCTGTGGCTTGACTTGTTCTGGAACCATTGAATTATGCATGAGTTGGATTAACTTCCCCCCAAATCATGCAGCATGTCTTAAAAAGCTTTCTTCATAGACTTCTTTTTGGCAAAGTTTCTGAATCAGCTTCCCCCCAAATCAACATCCGTATCTTGAGCAGATTCTGAAACATTGATGTAGTTCGAACGATCTTCTAACATTGACATTTAAAGTGCACAACGGAATTTTGTAGAAGAAACAGTCAACACAGAACCATCAAATTTACTGCTTCTAAACTGTAAGCCTGACGTTTGGTCTTGATGATTATTTGTTTGAGGGAACATGCAAGAGATCAGCAACAATTCTTCTCACGCTTGTAGAATACTTCACAAACCATACTAAGTAAAGTAGTCTACACTACTTTCCCTGGAAGTTAACATGGTAACATCAAAGTCAACTAAGTCCCGGATGTACACATTTTCCCCCATGATGGTTGAGAACTCTCGGAAGCATCATTGACGTGTACGACCATATACACGAGAAGTTCTTGTCATAAGCAACAATCTTGAAAAGTTATGAAAGACATTGAAGAACTTTAAAAGATTTTGCTGAGACTGTAAAGTATCATTGACGTTCAGTAGCTTCAAATATCCCGTGAGAGTTGTTGATCACATCTCAACCTTATACTCTCTGGCTAACTTACCAACCTCGTATTCTGTCGGCTATTGTTGTGATCACTTGATGAAAGAAAACCTAAATACCAAACTTTAAAAAGAAGTAAAATCCCCTAAATTTTTTACTTAAGCTAGCTACGTTGTTGTTGATTAAAGAACGTTGCTAAGATTAAATTCTATAAGAGTACTCTAAAACCAACCTAAAAGTATAAGAAGTACAACACCTCTTGCTATTATCCACATCGTCTTCTGCGTGTGACACTGAGTACTACAATGTAACTCCTTTAAGTGAATAGAAAACCAGTTCTTCAACCACCACACCCTGACTGCTGTAACTAGATAATTCAAGTCTTAATCATAAGCTATATAACGTTAAGCGAATTCATCATCGAAAGATTGGGTTTAAAGAGAAGGGGGACAAATACAGGAAGTCTCGATGATGAAATAAGGTAGACAGGCCTCGTGAAACCCACTTCAATCCTCAAATAAGGGATACACCAAATCAACTTGTTGTGATCACTTGACATCGTAGTCCAATCTTTAGTCCGTTTGTCATTTTAGTGAATCTTGTCCAGGATCGGTTTGGCATGAAGTGTTTTGTGTTTGCTTTTGGTGTTTCAAGTTTCGATTTGACTTGATGATCATATATTCCCAATTCAACCCCCCCCGCCATCACATGCCACAAATTCCAGTCCCAGTATCCCATAGTCAGGAATTAGGTATTCAAAACAAAAATTTCCTTAAACAGTGTCAAGTTTTCGCTGGCACATTTCAACATATTCGCTTGAGAAACAGACCTGCATATTTCGCTTGAATCTACACATTTCGCTTAGTTTAAGGAAATTACACATTTCGCTTGGTTTAAGAAACATGTTTCGCTTGAGAAAAAATTGCACATTTCGCTTGACAAGAAATTGCACATATCGCTTGAACTCTTTCAACATGTTTCGCTTGAAGAAATTTTACATATTTCGCTTGGAATGTGACTTGACCCGCATATTTCGCTTAATAATACATATTTCGCTCCAAAATACATATTTCGCTCCATTCAAGAACACATTTCGCTCCCTTCTCCGAAATACATATTTCGCTCCATTAAAGAACACATTTTCGCATCCTTACAAACATGTTTCGCGCTTTTAAAAACACATTTTCGCTTCCTTCAAGCATGTTTCGCTGCTGTCAAAATTCTTCAAAAACTCAGAATTTTTGATCCAAAAACGTGTTTTGATACCCAAATAAGTTGCTAGTACATATAAGACTAACAAAAGTACAAGTTGATCGTCGTAAAACACATGTTTTAGATCAAAAAGTAAGCAAAAAAGGGTGCGTTCGGTTTGAGTTTCTTACAAAAAATAACAACGAACACCTCTGATTCAGCAAACAAACGAATCACGATATCTCCTAGGCTCTGTAACCAATTGTAAAAATAAGATCTACACTAACGATAAGATAGCCTTAGGTCGGGGAGGATATGAAATGAAAAGAACGCATTTTAATTAAAGAGAGAAAGGAAAGAGTGTGTGTTATAACTATCTAGAGAGAGAAACAACACACACTTATAGCAAAAAATATATCCTCACCACCCATCCAATGGAAGTATGGAGGAGATATATACTAGCTCAGACAACGATCTACTTACTACCTTGACATATCAGTACCTGTCGTGTCCCTACTAATGTAAACTAATGTAATTCCGTATTAGCCGACATATTTTAAGGCTAACACATTTTGATTGTAAAAACTTGAATAATTTTTTATGAATGTATTTGTTCCACAACGTGAAAAGTAGTCTGAACAGAGATATTTTTTTAGAAAGGACAAAAAAGAGTCCAAACACTTGACAAAGAATGAAATTCAAAAAAGATTCTATTAATATGCGAAACAACTTTCGTTAGAAAAACTAGATGCAAACCAATCCGTGGGATCAAAAGTGTAAAAGCTCTAAAGAACTTTTCAAAATTAAAAGTAATTCTAGACGGACCGAATTTTGATGGGTAAACATTGCAAACAAGCAATTGTAAACAGATAATAATTTGGACACAAGAATTCCATTCATTCAAAATACAATCGAAGGAAAAAAATTTCCCCAAATTTAAAAAATCAATGCTGATTTAGAAAAATTTCACTTGTGTTTGAAAGAGGAAATGGTTGCTGATTTAAGATACTTTAATTCTCTTGAACATGAAGTAGACTCTCTCAAATCTTAACTGGAAACTCAAAAAACACATTTTTGAATGAAATCGACAGACTTTCCAGGGAATATTATTATGCTGATCACCTGAATGCTATACATGGTATATATACAACCCTTGATGAATTCACCGACTTAAAATGTAATTATGTGGACCAAGTTGTCAAATGTGAACGTCTTGAAAAAGAGCTTTCAAAAAGAACGGACAATGTCAATAACAAATCTTTCAATGAATTGTCAAAAAGATTTTTCTAAACTTAAAAAGCATTCAATTAATCTTGAAATCGCTTTACAGCAAAGTCAGGAACAACTTAATAATGACAAAGTTTGGAAACAAAAAGAATCAAATTCATTTCGAGAATTAAATGTCAAATATTTTGAAATTCAAGATCTGAAAGCTCAATTACAAGACAAATACATTGCAATAAGTGAGTTAAAGAAACTCATTGAAAAAATGAAAGGAAAATCTGTGGAAACTAAGTTTCAAAAACCATCGGTTATTCGATAACCGAATGCTTTTAAAAGTAAAAAACAATCAGTTTTAGGTAAACCGGCTACTTTTTCATATTCTCTTGCAAAGACAGATTTTTCACAATCAAAGTCAGTTACCACAAATAAGAGTGTCCATGATTTTTTTAAAATCCATCAATGCACAATTTTGCCTCAGAATTGAAGTCAATTTAAAGAACACAAGAAATGATTGATCCATGAATGTATAAAGTCGAAACAAAGCCAAATCAAACTAAACACCACAATTGCTCGTCAAGACATTTAGGAAAACTAAGACAAACATGTGTCTTCTATACAGAGTAGTTCACCACAATAGTGTTTAGCAGACCACAGCTGTAATAGCAATCGATTGAAATAAGTCATGCATAACGAATTGTGAAGGGAAAAACACAAGTAAAAGTACCACCGTATGAATTTTAATTTTTCTAATATTAAAACATCGTAACTATGCGTGTAATGACATTTTTAATGTTAACGACCCCAAACTAAACTCTATTTTTCTGTTACTTGTGGAAATGTATGTGAAATGACAATCATGAAATTAGTGATCTTCCTTAAAATTAATGGCATGAATTCTAGGACTAAATAGCCAATGGTTGTGCCTAAAAATACTAGAGGACCACAAATGAACTGAGAACCAATTTGTTGCAACACGCCCTTAAGAGAACATTGCTGCATAATCCCCAACAAAAACCTAGAAGCACAATTAGGAAGCAATATGAGCAGATTAGTAAGATATGTAAATGGTGGTACTGTAAGATCACACCACCAGGATATAAATGGAAACCTAAGTCTAGAATAGTGAATGTTGAACCAAATGTAAGTATGCATCTAGGAACTAAATCTAGAACTACTAATATTTCAGAACAATTTAATGTCACCAAAATGTTTCAAGTATGTATTGCCACTTTATTCAAGGCACAATAAATATCCATGTGAGTATAAAATAATGATTATGATTACTCTAAGTTCATGAAACCAATGCACTAATATAACAGTAAAAATTCATGTGTATTTGTTGGGGGCCCTGTAGTCCCAACCAATCGTAATCCGACATGTTATAACGTTCGTTTACCTAGTGATAGCTAATCACCCGAACGAGGATTGTCAATCACGAATAGATCTATTTTATAACATGCGCGTAGATAACATGCTATAATGTTCGTTTGCCAAGTGATAGCTAATCACCCGAACGGGGATTATCAATCCTAAATAGATCTATTTTATAACATTCGCGCTCACCCTCCAAGTGATTTACAATTCATGAAGCTGTGACGTAGACTTATATATATACCCATCATAGGTGTCCCCTCCAAGAACACCCGGGCAATGATTTAAAGAATATATACTCCCGTTACCGGTGTCCCCTCCAAGAACACCCGGGCAGTACCATTTTTGTCATCAGTTCAATCCGCTTAAGCTAATCCATAATCCTTTTTCAAAAGTAAAATATGCATTCGTGACCAAAAAATGAAGTCAAGTAATGTATCCTATACCGAGCTATGTAAATGAGTATGTAAACCAATTTGTAATCAACCATGTAAATGCATTTGTAAACAAGCATGTTCTCACCCCAAAAATATATGTAAAACCAGTAAAACATGGGTCTATAAACTCACATTGATGTTGTAGAACTATTTGCAGAACTGCACATTTTAAGCACGGCACAAACGGAAAGACCGGAACGGTTCATTCAAGAGGTTGCAACTAATCTTAACGGCTAAGTCCCACTAGCCTTGGATAATGTATTTGGGTTTCCCGATGAATGGTCACATCAACGCGACACGTTAATAAAGGTTTAGATTTCCAAGTTGTAATAGTTTGGTGGTTGGTTAAATAAATAAATTGAAAAGTGAATGCAAAGTATGCAATATATTATGTATATATTACATATGCTAAATAAACCCTTATATAACTCATACCGTGAATTATATAACAAAGACAAACAATCCAAAGATTAATGTGACGTATATAATGCTTTGCATGTATTAGATAATAAGTGTGAGTAAATGATTAAACCAATTAGTTTGACCCGTTTCCGAAATCACCACTTAATTAAATAAGAAGTTCTTGCATAGGCGTAAACGTACGTTTTAAGGTTACCACTTATGTTTAAACGATGTTTGTAAAGTTTTTACAACAATTGTTATGTTATCTTCTAGCTGACAATTATAAAATATAAAATAATATTTTATAAATTTATATTTCGTTTCCTCGACGAGTCGTGTCTAAAATAGTTATCTCATTGTAAAAGTATAGTTTTCGTTCGTTTATCCGGTTATTGTATAATACAAATTATTATATCTTTAAAATATAACTTAGTCCCTTTTATCAGTTTCTAAAATAATAGAGGCTTTAGTAAAACATTACTAAATTTAAAAAGTTATATAAATTTCGTCATGACCTTCCCGGTTATATAACGTTTCCCCATATTTATAAAACCTAATGTTTTCTTTTCCACTTTTCAACAAACCGCGCGTTGTAAAATATCTACGTGTTTTAAATATATATTTATATATATTTATAACTAAACAAATTAATAAATACCATATTTATTTAACCATTAACCACTATTTTAGTTCCGATTTATAATTTATAAAGTCTCGTGTTATATTTATTAGTCAAGTGTATAAACCAAACGAACCCTTGTTGTTTCGCTAAACCAAACGCATCCTTTGTTGTCTTCTCTAAACCCAAACGCACCCCGTGGTGCTTATTTCAAACCCAAACACACTCCTTGTGTGTTTCTGTTATCCCAAACGCACCCTATACGTCAAACTGTCCAACCAAACGCACCTTTAGTGCTTGGCTGCCAAACCAAACGCACCTTTGGTGCTTGTCTTTAATACCAAACGCACCCTTATTGCCTTTACACAGCCAAACGCACCCCTTGGTGTTTTTCTACTAAACCAAATGCACCCTAATTGTTTCTATATCCACCAAACGCACCCTATTCTGATGTAAACATAACAAACGCACCCTATGTCGTGTTTCATGCTAAACCAACGCACCCTACGTGGTGTTTAAACCAAAACCAAACACTCCCTAATTTGTCAAACCGCAACACAAACACTCCTAATCTGTTTCTAACGCAACTGCACCCTACGTGGTGGTGCGTGGTGATGTTATGATGATGATGATGGCAGAATGATGATGGTGGTGTGGTGTCGGCGGTGGTGTTGGCAGCGGCGGTGGAGGCGCGTGGCAGCGAGTGGCGGTGGGGATTGGGTAGATCGGGTGGTGGGGAGCATTTTTGGTTTCGGTCAAAAAAGTCGGCGGCGACGGCGGCGGTGGCTGGAATCCGGCCGGTGGTTCCCGGAAATGAAGGAGAGAGATGAGAGTGTGTGTGTTTATATGAAAATAAAAATGAAAAAAATATATAAAACTTTATATATATTAATAGTTTTAATGTAAAGTGGCAAGTTCAAATAGATGGGGGTTAGTTTTGTAAGTTTTTATTATAGTTTTGATAACTATCGGTTCGGGACTCGTTTGAGCGACTTAATGGATGATTCAAGACACGAAACTTACGCCATTGCGTTCCAAATGATTTTTCTGATAAAAACGAGTATTTACTTGATAGTATTTCATAAATATTTTTATAACATTTATAAAAATATTTGTTATTTATTTGGTGAACCGGTTACGCCTTGTCCGAAAGAAAAATGAATTTTAACTCGAATGTTCGCGTTATCAACAAACGCTTTTGAATAAAATCCTTAGTATTTTATTAAATATTTTTATTTAATAAAATGCGATAATTAAATATAATTTAATTATTTTTCGTGTCGGCACGTGTTGTGTGCGCTGTTTAAAATTTTGCGAGGGTATTTTAGTCGCTTTCTGTTTGTTTTCGGGTCTCGGGCAAAACTAAAAAGTTGTCCGGAATGTCGTTTTACATCAAATTGCTTTAGAGTCCGAGTCGTGAAAACGTGATTTAGTGGTTCGTTTTTGATAAATCAACTTAGGAATAACATATATCTCCTTTAAATATGTTCCGAAAAATTACCGGTTACGCGGTAATCGCTTTTATGTGACAATAAAAGACCAAAGGTCAAAAAAGTCAAGTCAGACCCAAAAAGTCAAAGGGTAAAATCGTCATTCAAAATTTCGAAAATTCTCGGATGTTACATTCTCAATACGCCGTATCGAAACGACTTTCAAACCACTATATATAGATGACCCTAAACTCAGTTTTAGGTATGCAAGTGAATCCCTAAACCACCAAGTCGACCAAGAGACGATCAGAAGAGCATAGAAGGTCAGAAAAGAGCCTCAAGATCATAGGAAAACTCTTGTAATCTTCGTGCAACCGAATACGCGTTCGATCGAGGTTTCTTTACTTTAATCGTTCATATATCAAACCGTGTGTATTTTTACAATGACTATCGAAATGTATCAGCCATGTTTATAAAGATCTAATGTTTGGTTTGTTTATCTTGATTGCTTAATTTATCGTTGATTGTTGTTTATGTTTATCAATTTATATTCGTTTACGTGCTTAAGTATGTGACCTATCATTCAACTGGGTCTAGTCCTACATATTTAATGCGCTGCAACTTCGGTGTTGTTTGGGCGTAGGCTAAGAGTCCGGGATAGCTCTCCATATTGCAATTTATATATCTAGAATCATAGGATCACAAATATTGACCTATCTTTGCCTTTAGATTAGTGAGCTTAGTTGAGCCATAAGGTGACCTTGGTATCAACGAGTACGTTCTTATTCCATTGGTAAGGACTCAGACAGTGGACTACTAGTATATAAAGAGCCGTTAAGCAGTAAGTGGGTAAAGTCTCGATGAGCTAGGGTTTAGTAAGAGCACCATTACTTAGATCCTAAGATAGATTATAATCAACATAAGGATGCTTTATGCGGATGCGTCTAATTGTGACAGAATTAGCGTGTCTAGGTCTTAGGAAGAAGTACCGCCTAAGTCTAGGAATGATATGCCCTTCGAGATAAGACAATCATTGCACTAAATAAACAAACTTGCGTTTTATCAGGATAATAATCAAAGTTCATAAGTTATAAAAAACCAGCGAAAAGGAACAAAAATATTGAACAAGGATTTTAACCAAACATTCTCCATAGCCCCAATATTATTTTTATCAAGATAATACGGTTACATCAATGAACTTAACAGGAACAAGGAAAAACTATTACTCATGAGGCTAACACCATTCTCTAACACTAACGTCTACAATCTTTTACACTGTGTACACACAAATAACTTTTCTGAATGGAAACCTAAACCAGACTCCTGCCTCTCTTATATAAACTAAAGAGGCTAGGGTTTAAAAAAAAACCAAGCATACATATTAAGTCTAACCTAATATTACATCATAAGTCCTAGTTGTTTCTTCTTTCTCCATTGTTAGCATTAAAAGATTTTTGAAATCATCAAATCATAATTCCCAACAAACTTTCCAATTTGATATACAAAACAATCTTTATGAAAGAAACAATGCATCCCCTGACTTAAGATCTCCCTTGAACATGCCAAACACCAAATAAAAGCTGCAGAACTCCTTAGCAATAGTAAAAAACCTACACCTCAATGTATCATATAAATGGTTAAAACATTTTAACATTAAGCTTCACCTGAAACCCATATTTAACCATTTCTCCTTAGAATCTTCAATTCTGTAGTCTCTATGTAAAGATACTGATGAAATAAAACTAAGTATAAACGAAACTTTTATGCATAATAAAATAACCCAAACTTGTAGTCTTATATCTTGTACTATCCACGTGAACTCCGAACGTAATACCCAAACCGATGTATAAGGGAGACCGCAATCTCTACAATAATCCCTCCATCATTCATAAGAGACGACTGATTACAACAACTAACTCCTTAAAGTTAAATCCAATGTGAGCATTGAGCACCATAAGAAAAAACACAGAAATAGCTACATTGCTATAATTGTCATTCCTTCGTACAGCTTGAACGACGAACAAGTAATCTCCCAAATGTAGCCCAGCCATTTGAGATAGTGATAAAAAACAAACCCAAATAATTTCCTTCATAGTCAAATAATGATAAATAACCTTCTTACATAATCATAATCCAATAAAATATGAGCCATTAATTCATTTAAGAACATTAAAACCAAAAACTTTCTATTAACTTCCTCTTAAACGAAGCATCCATTTTAATTAGAGATCCAAAAAGCTCTTTGAGTTCGATATCTTCTTCACATCCGAGAACTAAAAATTACGCTTTGTCCGATATCGAATAATATTAACAGTATTAACCCACTTCTCGAACACAACTAACAATATTAAGTGTTTTCTCAGACGCTAAAGGCAGTACTAACATTCTTTTACGCTCCAGCAGTACTAAGTGAAAACCTGTACTAACATTCTTTTACGCTCCAGCAGTACTAAGTGAAAACCATGGCAGTATTAACACAAAGCAAGCAGTATTAATAGTTAAAGCTGTACTGACATTATTTTGAGCTCCTTCCTCCCATTGCCTTTAGTAACATATTACCAACAAGAAAGTGTCATTAAAGCCTTGAAGCCTAAACTGTTTAAAACATAGCAGCACTATTCTTGCATCACAATTGCTTCTACGTCATCCATATAAATACCATATAACATGATATTCAGATAATAAAAGGAAACAATTTCATTCCTTAACATGCATGCCCACGTTCCAAAACAGTATTTACCAAGCTGCGATATCATTCTTTATCTTTTCGCATGTACTTCATAACCCATTTGTTTCCTTTTGCTGCTATAAACACGAATACATCCACTAGACAAACATAATCATGAATGAGCAGCTACATATGATATGAATCTAATATGTACATGAACAGTGGTAAGCGTTATCCAGTCTTTATTTTTCTGTTATTTAATTGTCTTCTATAGGTCTCAATACGACATATCCTGGGGTATGGATACGGTGTATCGACTTCCTATACAGTTTTAGGTTATTATTTTGAGTCTAACTAACGAATACACGGAGATAGAAATTGCACTTGTTTTCTTATGCTTAACACAGGATCTCGCTGAAAAATGTTGGTTAAAGTATCTATAAGTCTGGAAGTGTTGGAGTCTTGAAACCTCCCCAATACGGACGTCAACACACAATCATGCTCAATAAACCTACAAGGCGAATCTACAAGCAAATAACGAGGGGAGTTTTCTCATCTAATATTTTTAATACCCGTATTTATGTTTTATCTTATACAACAAGGACGTTGTATAATTCAAGTGGGGGGATGGAATTAGAATGTATACTTGTCCTATTTTTCACACTAAAATGCTTAAATTATGCTCAAATTTAAAAAAAAATCAGCATACTTTTGTGAAATTACTTGATACATAACCCGCACATAATAACCCTTGTTAGATATTATGAGGATTTAACCTGTCCGTTTCCAAATGTTTACCCAAATTCCACAAAAATATAAGTGTGCCGGTGATGTTGTAGACTTTAGAACTTGGCTTGGTATATCACTCGAGATCGCAGTGATGAGTACTATGGATTTAGATGGAGTAACTTGTTTAAATTGGTAAATTTTAGGATTACACCCAAATCGCCTTTACATGTTGCTTATTAACTAACTACACTGATTAGTTAACCCCCGTATAAACCCTTTGATTACTCTCACTAATTAAGAGTAAGATACCCCTAGAAACAATCCGTAGAGCCCAATTCCTTTAGGAACTACACCAAATTTTTTGTTTCGTTACACCTTAGCCTACCTTGTTAGATTAAGTTTATTTTATAGTTACTAGTTGCTTAAAGTGTAAAGTTTGTATTTCCCGAGTCTTGTGTCAAATTTTTTTATCTTTTGACGGTTGGACAGAAATTTGTACATCGCAATGGGAATGTAATATGTCAAAACTCATGTATTTTTACTACTATCGCAATTATTAGTATGTCCGAATAATGAAGGAATTATCGAAGGAATTATCCGGAATAATTATGATCGTGAAGATGGTGAAATTACACTGAGTTTCGTATTATAGTGTTTATAAAAAATGAAAAAGTTAGAAAAATCACAACAAAAAAGAGAAGGAAGATTGAAGAAAATCATTTCGCAACTACCTGAAGGAATTAACAAGGAAGATCGCTTATCATTGATACAAATCAGATCATTTACAGTATGTATAAAGTGGAAGGTATCGCCACTTTCCTGGTAAAGGATGTAAAATATTGGGATGATTGGGAAAGTTTGAACCGTACAGGAAGCCCAACTTAGGTTTGTTGTTTTTTGATATTTATCAAGACGTTGTAAATTAGACGTGTCTTATTATCATGGTAACGTCAGGAAAAAGTGTCTAGCCACTTGTAATTTAACTTAAATCTATTTAGTTTCCGAAATTTTTATTTAACAACAATTTACTTCACTTTCCTAATTACTACCGCTGTTTTTAACGCGAATGCGGATTTGAATGAGCGGCCAGACTATATCCGTCGTACGTCCGTGCCTGCTAGTCTAAGCTGCCTAGTTGGTTATTAAGAACATTTAGTTGAAAGTTAGACGGTCCCAACCCATATCATTCATCATCCTAACCTTGTGTTAATACGAATGAGGATGTAAATCGCACTACAATATGTCTATTCCACGTTAATGTCCATGTAGATGTGCTTCACGCTGCCTTGTTGGAGTGGTACTTCTAGTGAAAGATTGAAAAATGATCAACCCTAAGCCTTATCATATAAACCCATATTTACCTTTATAAACTTGTTACTCCTTAGCTTTAGCGGTGGAGATGTGTATCCTTGCCAAGCTTATGATAGAATACTCGGTCACGACCGAGCAATTGAGAGAATTAGTTACATGTTACCACATAGATTAGATTGAGTGATTAATGAGTGTTTTCATCTTCCTATTCGGAGGTGTTTGATTAGTGTGCTTGTACTAGATCAATAAATGCCTTAACGGAAAATATCCTAGGGAACATTTATTAACTTCTAAAGGCTACTTGAGGGACAAGTAGGAATTCCAAGTGTGGGGGATATTTGATGACATTAAATAACGCCTATTTTATAGCATCATTATCCATGTAATTAACTCCATTTTATATAAATTATTGCAAAGAATTATTACTAATCTTCATATTTGAGAATCGCAGTTAATTTAATAGGAGTAGCTTGTGAAGTTATGCCTAAAAGCACTCATTTGGAGCATAAACGAAGAGTTCGAGAAAGTCTACTGATCTGACAGCAAATACGTCGTATTATTCTAGACCTATACGACGTATCCAAGACTTTGACGAATTAAAAGACCATTGCCTGACTTTGAAGAATACGCCGTATCCACATCAACGATACGCCATATATAATACTTTGGTCAACGAAGAAGAATCAACTGGTTTTACCTCAATACGCTGTATCCATCAAGAAGATACGGTGTATCCGTGCCTACACTTCACAAATAACCATGAAGGATTGGAGACCCAGTACGCCGTATCCAGGATACATCAATACGCCGTATTCACAATATAGTAATAAAATATTCTGGAAGATATCAAACGTGGTCCTTACTCCAAGAAATCCCCAATACGCCGTATCCCACATTACTTGATACGACGTATCAACGAGTTTCCAGACTTTATAAATAGACAATCTTAAACTCAGTTTTAGGCATGCAAGTGAATTTCTAAACCACCAAGTCGACCAAGAGACGAATAAAGGAGCCTAGAAGGTCAGAAAAGGGCCTCAAGATCATAGAAAAACTCTTGTAATCTTCGCGCAACCGAATACGCGCTCGATTAAGGTTTCTTTATTTAATCGTTCATATATCAAACCGTGTGTATTTTTACAATGAGGTATCAGCCATGTTTATGAAGATCTAATGTTTGGTTTGTTTATCTTGATTGCTTAATTTATCGTTGATTGTTGTTTATGTTTATCAAATTATATTCGTTCACGTGCTTATGTATGCGACCTATCATTTAACTGGGTCTAGTCCTACATATTTAATGCGTTGCAACTTCGGTGTTGTTTGGGCGTAGGCTAAGAGTCCGGGATAGCTCTCCATATTGCAATTTATATATCTAGAATCATAGGATTACAAATATTGACCTATCCTTGCCTTTAGTTTAGTGAGCTTAGTTGAGCCATAAGGTGACCTTGGTATCAACGAGTACGTTCTTATTCCATTGGTAAGGACTCGGACAGTGGACTACTAGTATATAAAGAGTCGTTAAGCAGTAAGTGGGTAAAGTCTCAATGAGCTAGGGTTTAGTAAGAGCACCATTATTAATCTCCTAAAATACATTATAATCAACGAATGCTTGCTTTATGCGGATGCATCTAGTTGTGACAGAATTAGCGTATCTAGGTCTTAGGAAGAAGTACCACCTAAGTCTAGGAATGATATGCCCTTCGAGATAAGTCAATCATTGCACTAATAAACAAACCAGCATTTTATCGGATTATTCATGGTTGATATGTTTTCCTTACATTAGTTCTTGAACGTTCCTCTATCGTTTGATTATCTTCTTGTGTGTGTTTATTGCTTTACTTGTCATCAAAACCTTAGGTTAGATACACAAAACTGTGCCAGTCTCTCAGGCTAAAACCTCCCCTTTTGCATTAGTTTTAGCCTTAGGTTTAACTTAGATAACTAAAATACTGATAGAATTTAGAATTAACGCTCTCGCTCTTAGTGATCGACACTTTACTTACCACGAAACTCCATCTAACCGGGTACACTGCCCGTTAAAGTGTTGTTTTTAGGTATAGTAGGCATAAAATAAATAGTAAAACTTGATACATAAATAACACCTACACAACGACACATCAAGTTTTTGGCACCGTTGCCGAAAAGTAAAGTTGTTTAATGCTTATTTATTAGTGTTTTAGTTTAGTTTAGTATAGATTAATTTGCATATTTGTGTGTTTTTTTTGTGTGTTTGTTTTGTGTGTTTAATTTTATGCATTGTATATTTTTGCATATTGTGTGTTTGTATGTTTTCTGCATTATTACAGTTCGCTGTAATTTTTCTGAGTCGAATACTTAATACGTCGTATTCAATTTATTGGATATAGCGTATAATTTTTTTTCAAACCAATACAACGTATTCAACTCTATCATCAATACTGCGTATTCAGTTCACTGAATACGACATATTAATCTATTTGACAATTTTCTTTCCTAGCGAATTTATTACAGGTTAAAATGGACGACCCCAACATTACTATGGAGGAGTATATCAGGCTTGAGGAAGAAAAAGCTCGTAGGTGTGGTAAGGTGTATAACTGGGAAACTGCTACATATGGTAAGATCTGGTATGATGAAGACGTTCACGACCTCAGATCTGTTGAAACTGAATTCTCAGCTATAGTGTTTAACGACACGTTAATGTTTGAACCCACTGTAAGTTCTCCTAACAACAATGAAATTGACTTTAGAATATCGTTCGATGATTCCGACGATGAAGATTACATGGTAATTTTTGACAAAAACTCATTTTCTTACAAAATAATTTATGTTAATGATTTGAAAACGGATTCTGAAAATGATAATGAAAAAGTCATTATGCCTTTGTTTCTGTCACCCGAGCCTACGGTCTGTTATTTTGATGATTTAGACTTCTTTAAAGATTTTGAGAATGAATTTCCAGCCATTGTTTACAATGATGCTCTAACGTTTAAACTAGATTTCTTAAGTGAACCTACTGTAAGTCTTCAATATATCAATGAATTTAATTTGAAAGATGAAACATCATTGTCCGAATGTAATAAAAAAAGGTTTTAGACTTTAATGATCTATTTCCTTGTAACGTAATTTATCCCAAAGATTCAAAATCGAGTAAGGACACGTAATTTATCCCAATGATTCAAAATCAGATAAGGACAATGATAATGATAAATTCGATATTGAACACTCTTCGAGGGATATGTCTGTCATACCATTATCTAATGTAATAAATGTCGATGTTGGTGCCTATTCACATGAGTCAAATAAGCTTTTGGAAACAAGTCATGATACATCTAATAAATTTTTCAAAACTGAAACTTTTATCAAGGAATTAAATTTTAATATCATGACTTGGAATCATCTTAACAAAGGGATGTCATTCATTTTCCTAATCAAGAATTTGTATGTGCCATTTGGCATCCCGTTCGGGCAAGTCTAACTTAAAGACTTTTCTGTAAATAAAAGTTTGCACGTCTAACTTAAAGAACTTCTGTAAACAAAAGTGCTTGCCGGTAGACAACACCGGAATGTATTTTTAATTTGTATCGAGTCTTCTTTCCCAGACCTTTCTAACGCGTATCCAAACCCCATGGATACGGCATATTGATTATCTGGACGTTATCCAGTCTTTATTTTCAGCACAGTCTATATGACGAATTCATTAAATGAATACAGCGTATACGGGTATCAATACGGCGTGTCCTGGGGAATGGATACGGCATATCGACTTCCTGTACAATTTTATGTATTTATTTCGAGTCTAACCAAACGAATACACGGAGATAGAATTGCATTTGTTTTTTGAGAATTTACACAGGACCTCGTGAAAGAAAAATCGACGATGTTGGTGATGTATTTACAAATCTGGAAATCTTAAAGTGTTGGAGTCTTGAAACCTCAAGACAGCTGTTCAACACACAATCTTGCTCACAAACCTACATGGAGAATCTACCGAGCAAATATCAGGGGAGTTTCTCATTCTAATTCTTTTTAAATTCCCGTATTTAATGTTTTATATATACAACGAGGACGTTGTATAATTCAAGTGGGGGGATAGAATTAGAATGTTTACTTGTCCTATTTTTCACATTAAAATGATTAAAATGCTTAAATTATGCTCAAATTAAAAAAAAATTCAAGCATACTTTTGTGAAATTACATGTTACATAACCCGCACACAATAACCCTTGTTAGATATTATGAGGATTTAGCCTTTCCGTTTCTAAATGTTTACCCAAATTCTACAAAATATGAGTGTGCCGGTGATGTTGTAGACTTTAGAACTTGGCTTGGTATATCACTCGAGACCGCAATAATAAGTACTATGGATTTAGATGGAGTAACTTGTTTAAATTGGTAAATTTTAGGATTACACCCAAATCGCCTTTACATGTTGCTTATTAACTAACTACACCGGTTAGTTAACCTCTCGTTTAAACCCTTTTCCACTCTCATCTTTAGAGTGATGATCCACTAGAAAAACCCGTAGAGCCAATTGGTATGTGCTTAATTACACATACCTTTTACCTATAAAAACGTGCCTAAATGACCAAAAACGGACATAAAATGCCAAATATATGCTTGTTTTGTGATTTATGCTGTGCAGGTAACGGATATTCACTAAAGGACAAAAATCAAGCCAAAACGGACAAAACCGAGCACGGGAATAGAAAGAGCGTGAAAAGTCAAAAAGTCAAAGTCAAAGTCAACCAAAAAGTCAACCAAGTCAAAGTCAAAAGTCAAAGACGAAGCCGAAACCGAAGAAATACTTAATGGGCCAACCCGCACCCATCCAATGGGCCGGGGCAGCCCATTAAGCATTTATATCAAGACTTACATAAGCTTAAAGCTTAAAAAAGCCCAATCCTTAAACCGGCCCAAACAAAAGCCCAAACCATACACCCTTTACCCATATTACACCAAAGGTCCTTAAACCTTTGCACCGTTAGTCCAAAAGGACTAACAGTGTCAGTCCAAAAGGACTAACGGTGCAAACACATAACAAAAACAGGGCTAACGCCCGTTAACTTTCATTTCACCCCCAAAATCAATTTTCCCGCCACTACTATTCATCCATCGTTCTTAACCTCGTCCACTACACCATTAGACAAAACTATCACCCTCCCACTTCAACCCCACACCATAAACCAACAAATCAATCATGGCAATCCTAAATCACCTCATTCGTTCAAGGTTGAAGACAAAAATTGAAGGGTTGAGATCACTTGACTTGGAGAACACACAAAATGGAGGGCTAAGATTGGTTTTCGACTTACTCACACAACAAAAACACCTCAGTTATCACTCACAGAAGTAGCACAATGCTTGAAGACTCAAGACCTAATTTTCTTCTATAAATAGGACTCATTGTAGCCTTGAAAGGCATATAGTTTTTAGTTTTAATTTTCAGCTTATATTAGTTTACTTTAGCTTATTAGACTCGCTTTTTAAACCTTGTACTGTTTTTAAGTTTAATGAAATTTATGTGTTTATAACAATTCTGTTTTTAAGTTATTACAATTTATGTTTTAAAAATGTTTGTTAAGCTTCCATAAGCTCTTTTTATCTTGTACTTCAGCTGTTTACTTAAACTATTCAAGCTTTTCCATAGCTTGAAGAGTTTAAGCCTTTTTACTAAAAAATCACTCAAAAAGCTAAATTGGATGACAAGCCAGAGTTGGAAGGGCTTGTGGGTTTCTACTAGCTTGTTTTAAACAAGCTAGAGCTTGTAGACAAAGCTCTTTTGAGCTTATTAGCCCTTGTTTAGAGCAAAGGGCAAGGTACTCTCTCTTTTTCATTTATTAGCTTAAAAAGTGCTTATTGCTTATTTATTGCTTATTTACTGTTTTAAACTGCTTATTTATGCTTATTGTTGTCTTTAGTTGGTAGTTAGTGCTTATTTGTTGATTAGATTTCATTTGCTTAAGTTTTCATTTAAAACTGTTAGTTTTAGCACTTAGTACTGCCTATCTGTGGTTGGATTTTGTTTAAAATTGCTTATTATTCATTGCTTACCATCTGTTTTTAAAGAACTTGGCTTATTTGAGTTTAAATTAGTTTAAAAATGGATTTTGAAAGCTTAAAGGGGTGTTTGGATTAAGGACTAAAGTGGGTCAAAATTGGTGTAAAGCTACTTTGGGTCACTTAGCCAACTTTAGCAAGCCTTTTCTAAGTCAAATTAATCTGTTTTTAAAAGTTTTTAAAGTCTAAAAGTGAGTTTTTAGGTTTTATCTATAAGGTACTTAAATCTGTGGTTTTAAAACAGATTATAATAGCTTATTTGATAAGGCTCTTGAAAACAGCTTTTAAGTATTGGTTTTGTGTTGTTATTAGTGCCAAAATGCAGTAGTATAAGTGTCTGTTTAGTTTACTTCTATTTGATCAAAGTCTGCCAAAGAAATTTTCAGTTTTCAAAGCTTTAAATAGCCAGTTTTCAATTCTAAATTTAGATAAGCTAAAGTAGGTTTTAGCTTTTGAAATTTCTTGCATAAGTAGTTCATAGTATGTATTTGATCTGTTTTAGCTTAAATTTTAGTTTAGAGATTATTTGAGTAGCTTAAAGTAGGCCTGTATTTTAGTCCTTAAAAACAAAAAAGAAACAAAAAGATAGGATTTTAGTGTAAACAGCTTTTTCTTTGCTTATTTGATTTTCAAAATGCTTTTTGATTGTTGATTTAGATAGCTTGTTGTATAAGCTTTGGAGTGTTATAAGTCATTAAGCCATAAGGATTCATTTTCTAGCTTAAAAATAAGCTAGAAAGTGCCCTTATTGGCTGTTTTAGTATAGTTTTGGCAAATTTAGCTTATTTGCTTTTCTGAGCTTAATGGCTTGTTAGCTTGCTTTATTTATGTGTTACGTCCTGCTTATTAGTTAAGTTTTAAGGTAACTGTTAGCTTTATTATATTTTAGGAAAGCTTATTCACAGCTTGTGATCATTTCAGTTTAGAAATTCTAAGTACAAGCCTTTTAAGAGATTCCTGTTCATTTTAAGCTTAGTCTAAGCTCTTTTAATTTGCTTATTTTGTCCATATATGCTTTATTAGGTATAGCTTATTATTTTTTGTTAGCTTATTTGCTTTTTCTTAGCTTATTTAGCCTTTAAAAGCCAAACAGTTTAGGCCTTAAGCCTTTTTAGTTCTTTTAGGTATACTGTCACTTTTAGGAGCTTATTTCTAGCTTATTTTAGGTTTTTTATAAAAAGTCATTTCACAAAAAGTCCTTATTTGTAGCTTATCTAAAAAGTTGTTTCAAAAATTTTGCAAAAAAAAATGTTAACTTGGGAAGATGGGAAGTCAAGGTGAGCAAGGCTCGAACCCGTGACCTCCACAACCTCTACCAAGCATTTAACACCACACTCCACTACCACACTGCCCTTGGGTCTTTTCCGGTTATAGCTTGCAACATTAATTATATAACACCTTTTTAGCCATTAAGCTTAACAACCCATTTTAGCTTATTAACAGCTTATTTCAATAAGCTGTTGACCCCGTTTTATTTTTCTTAGGTTTAGTTTAGTGCAAAGTACTTTTCACAAATTTTTTAGAATTTTCCAAATTAGTTTAGTATTTTTTATTAATTTTTTAAATTAAATCTGTTTTTAATTCATAATAAATAATATAAAAGTCAAAAAAATTTAATTCTTTTTTAAAAATTTTCTTTTATCATTTAGGATTTACAAAAATTAAATTTGCATTTGTAGAGTTAAATTTGTAGAATTTAGTTTTTTAAAGAACGAGATTTGAATCCCGTTATCGTTTTTAGTGTTTTAGCCTTAATTGCTTTCGTTTTTAGCGTGCTTTTACTTATCTTTGCATATTATTAGTAGAAATAGAGAATCAAAACCAAATATTGATCATTCAATCACGCGATCACAAACGTAACCGATTTTCAAATTCGCACCTCGTCGGGAAACGACCCGGGAAGGTTTTTTTTGGGATTTTGCTTTGGTCAAAAACAATTTTCCTTCTTAAAGCTTTACGGAATTCTTACTCTTCTATAATTGATATTATCCTATTATATATTTATATTATATATATTTATATTATATATATTTATATATACTAACAAAATGTGATCAATTTTTGGCGTCGCTGCCGCGGAGGTTGTGAAACGATTATTGTGTACGTTTGAAGATTAGTGTTTGAAGACCCTTCCCCATGAAGTTATCGCTTTCATTTGTGAATATATTTTTTCTATTATCAAGTAATCAAAAATACCAAAAAATTGAAAAACCAACAAAAACGACCGTTGTGTCACTTGTGAATTCGGCTCACCTTTAGATTGCAAACTATAAGAGAGAGTAAAGGAGGGTCGATCCAAGAACTTCGACCCGAAAGGAGAAGGTTTTAATAAACGCTTTGCCCTTACCCGCTCCTCCGCTTCCTTTGTGCGATTTTCATATAGCTATCGTACACTGTTCGATTATTGGTTACAAAAAATATCTTTCTTTTTATTATGTTTTTAGTGTATGCAAACCTCGCTCTTCTTCAAATTCATTGGTGAACTTCTAACGAATCCTACTTCACGAATCCAACCTCGTAACCGTAGACGTTCAAAACTAAAAAGAGTCGACCCGGTTCGCTCTTGACAGAAGTTCCCATATTACGATGGCCTGATCAACGTACTTTGCGGAATTAACTTACACGTTGCACTCACCGAGGGTATGCGGAAGGCAATCGTAATACTCAACCCAAGGCTGAGCATTTCGAGCTCAAGCATAGTCTAATTAATTTGGTAACTTCAAAACAATTCTTCGGTTTTGAGAAAGAAGATCCTCATGCTCATATTCGATATTTTAACAAGATTACTTCAACGTTGAAGTACAAGGATGTGCCCGAGTCCGCGATTAAGATTATGCTTTTTCCATTTTCTATTGATGGTCCAGCCCAAATTTGGCTTGACAAAGAACCTTCTCGTTCTATTCTCACTTGGGACGATCTTGTTTCAAAGTTTATTAACCATTTCCTTCCTCCCTCTAAAACAACAAATCTCCAAAATGAAATTTCAAATTTTCATCAAAAGTTTGAGGAAACATTTAGTGAGGCATGAGACCGTTTCAAGTATCTTCTTTGAGCATGCCCTTATCACAGTTTTACCGAATTGCATCAACTCGATACTTTCTACAATGGTTTAAACTCGTCCGATCAAGATTCTTTGAATTCTGCCGTCGGTGGCAATCTTTTAGAACGAAGTGCTCAAGATGTGTTGAAGATTATTGAAAACAAGTCAAATGTTCGTAATTCAAGAAACAAACCGATTGTTTCTCAAGTGAAAGCAAGTAATGTTGATTCTTTAGAGATAGCTAGTGCCGTAGCTAGTGCCGTTACTAGTGCCATGACCGCGATGTTTAAACAACATCAAGTAACCCCAGCTCCAGCTTTCGTAAAAGCTGTTGAGGAATCATGTGTTACTTGTGGCGATGCTTATTCTTACCGACAGTGTCCTGCTACCGATGGCAACACTTTTTTGGGTTATCAAGACAATATTCAAGGATACGTTTCAGCAGCCGCAGTTAACTACAATCAAGGAAATACCGGATACCTTCCTCAAAGTGTAGCTAATCAGATTTGACCACCGGGTTTTGCTCACCCGAATGTTCAAAATAATCAAACCCGGTACAATCAAGGATACAATCAAGATAGAGGAAATTATTAAGGAAATACGTCTTATCAACCTTTGATTCCACAAACTCAAGTTGCTACTTCGAGTGACTTGGTGAAATTTAAGAAAACAAATGAGGCTAATATGCAAGCTATGAGAAAGCATATCAGTAATTTGAAAACATAATTAAGAAGTGAAATGCAGTCTACAATGCAGAATCAAAATAATGCTTTCAAAAATGAAATAACAAATGATATTAAGAATATGATGGCTAGTTTCTTTCAAATGAATACCGCTTCTTTTTCGGGTTCTGGATCGCTTCCTAGCAACACCATTGCTAACCCGAGAGGTGACTTGAAAGCAACCCGAAGTGGTGTTACATATGATGGACCTCCTATCCCTCCACCTTTTTCTTCTCCCCCCAAGGTGGTGGAACGGGTGCCCGAGGTGACAAAGGGTACGGTACAACCGAGTACCGAAAACATCCAACCTCCGGTAGTCTAAACTCGTGTTCAAATTGATGAGCCTGTTGTTACTCCTAAGCTTAAACCGACTATACCTTATCCTTTACGAGCTAACAAACAAAAGCTCCATGAAAAAGATGATAACCTTGCTTCAAAATTTGTTTAAATTTTAGGGAAATACATTTCGAGCTCAGTTTCGCGGATGCTCTTTTACATATGCCAAAATTTGCTTCAATGTTTAAAATCCTTCTTAATAACAAAGAAAAATTGTTTGAATTAGCTAAAACGCCGGTGAATGAGAATTGTTTGGCGGTCATCCTAAAAAAGTTGCCCGAAAAACTAGGAGACCCTGGCAAATTTCTCATTCCATGTGATTTTCCGGAGTTAGTTTAATGCTTAGCCATGGCCGATCTTGGTGCAAGCATCAACTTGATGCCTCTTTCCATATGGGAAAAGCTATCTCTCCCCGAACTTACTCTTACACAAATGATTCTCGAGCTCGTGGACCGATCCACGACTCGACCGGCTGGAATTGCCGAAGATGTCTTTGTTAAAGTAGGAAAGTTCCATTTTCTGGCCGACTTCGTAGTTGTTGATTATATTGTCGATCCTCGGGTTCCTGTAATTCTCGGAAGACCCTTTTTGAGGATGGCACATGCTTTGATTGATGTTTACGGTGAAGAATTAACCCTACGTGTTGATGATGAAGCGATAACCTTTAAAGTTGGTCAAACTTCGAGATACTCCTAAAATGATGCTAAATCGGTTAATCGAATCGATGTCATCAACGTTTCATGTGAGGAGTTTGCTCAAGAAGTACTCGGTTTTTCTATCATGACTTTTTTATTTGGTTCCTGACACACGCACTTCGTTTAACTTCACCAAAAGTTAAAGATGGATATCTTGATCCGGAGGAGACATTGTTCTAATTAAGAAATTGCTAAATCTTGATTCTACCAAGGATCTCCCTCCCTCTCCTAATGTCAATCCATTAAGTGGCAGTACCACTTCTTCTTCTCCTAGTCTCACAACTTCTGAGATTAGTGATTATTCTCTTGAGGAGTTCGCCGATGAACTCGCTCTTATTGAGTCATTTCCACCGGGAAATGATAACATGACTCCGGAAGACGTTATTAGAGAGATCGAATATTTGCTTAACCGTGATCCATTAGCAGAAAATTCTCCTAATAACGATCTTATTTATACCATTCCTGAGATGTTCACCGATGAACATACTCTTGATTATTCATCTCTACCGAGATATGATGATGCCAATGATGATCTTTTTAATCTCAAGACCGATAGTGATGAATGGGGAAAAATATTTTATGATGATCCATTTGACTCCAAGGAAAATAAAATCAAAGTTTCTAAACTCTTGGTTGATGAACTTGATTCCACTGGATCAAGTAGTTTCCTTCCTCATTTCCTTGAGTGTGACTCGGTTCTCTATGAGGATTTTTCCGAGGTTGATACTTTGACTTCAACCGATAACGAGGACAAAGTATTCAATCCGGGTATACTCGTTCATGAGAACCTTTATGAAGTCACCAATCAAGTAACACCGGATAAGAATGTAAAGAAGAAATCCTCATCTAATGCTTCTTTAATTCTTGAGGATTATAATCCTCCTCTTTCTGATCATGAACTTCCTTTCCACATAGAAATTCCCGGGTCCGGAACTTTACTCTCGTTTTCATCCAAAAATGAGGAAAAAGTTTTCAACCCCGGGATTCTCATTTCTAAAGGAGTTCATTCGCTGCTACCGGAATTATCTCATCGGGACTCTAAAGCTTTCAAAGTCATCAATATTTTTGAAAGCCCGATGGAGATTTTTCCTTGCTCTTATGGAGAGGACATCCGTGTTTTGGATGTTCCATGTCTCCATTTTTATCCCCCATGAACAACTCAATTCGGGGACGGGTCAAGCTAAGCGACCTTAAACAAGCGCTTCGTGGGTGGCAACCCATGCTTATCCTAATATAATTATATAGTAGTAATGAATAAGTGTGTTGTGAGAAGGCTCGCCTCTTCCTTTCTCGTGCTTTGTGTTTTGTTGTATGTCCAGGATTGCCCCGGATTTTGAAGCCTCTCGTGCTCATGGTTTTGTCCTTCGTTCACTCGAGCTTCAATCCTTAGCATGATTATGGGAATCCAATATCCAATCTTATCGACTAACGTTTATCTTTGAGCATACTTAATAAACGGCTTTAGATTTACGTAGAGACCCTTCTTAAAAAAACATTAAGGACAATGTTCAATTCTATTATGGGGGATCTATCGATTTGATTGTGCCTGCAGTCGTTGTTTTCACGTAATCCTGTTTTTACCACCAAAATACCAAAAAATTTCAAAAATTTCAAAAATAAAATAAGTGTTTTATCACAATGTTGACTTTCCTGCTGGGTATAATAATAATAAATTTTGACTCGATCGAGCGTATTGAGCTCTAACTTGTCCCTTAACTTTAAGACTAAGCATTCGCGGATATTTTTATTAAAGATTTTAAAGTTGCGAAGAACGAGAAATGATAGAGTTAATTATGAGTTAGATGCTAAATAAGGATTAGTTGGAAATCTTAAGAGCTCATAAGTGTAGTTTGTGGCTTTTCTCTCCCATAAGCTTCTAACCGGACTAATAATACGTGCTCTCTTCAAAAATTAAACTTATATCAACGATTTTTGAAGTATGGTTGATATCAATAATTTTAGTCTTAGTTCATGGTAATGTAAAGTTATAAAAAAAATAAAAAAAATAAGGTAATAATAATAAAAATTATGGGCTAATAAAAGTTTACTGCATCTTGCCGGCTCACAACCGATGTTGCAGTCTTCTAAATAAGGCACATAGTAATTATCCGAGACTGATAAAAGTTTGGTGCATCTTGCCGGCTCACAACCGATGTTGCAGCCTTCTAAAAGGTTGAGGATTTCCTTCGTTTAAATGATGTGTAATTATATTAAGTGTAATAAACATGATTTAATAAATATATGGAAAATCTCTTTTTCTTAAATTTAAATATGCTTTTGAACTAAGACTATTTTGTTTTAAGTTGTGATTTTATGTATAAACGAGAAATCCAAGGGTTTTGAAACCGAAGGTCTGTGAGTCTCGATACTAGTCTCTGTGGGGTGTCAAAAGCTTGGTCACTTAGCCGCAAGGTTGGGATGTGCCGAGACGAAAGTCGCTACATGGGATGATCTCGCCTTCAAACTCATTACTTTTGGGTGGAACGTGAAGCATAGAAATTTTGCAAAATGTTTGATCTATGGTTGAATTTTGAAATAAGCACATTCACCTAATATATAATAATTGTCGAGAGCGAAAAGTTTCACAAGTTACAAGTATGAGTAGTGTTAGCATCTTAATTTATATTTAACGGTGATTTTGTTTTTAAGCTTGGTTCGGGACTAGTGAAAAATCGAGGACGATGAATTTATCCTTTGGGCATTTTAGGAATAAAGTGCTTCTTGTTTTGTGACCCTAATAGTTATAAAAATAACAAAAGTCCAACCATGTTAGTTAGTTGCTTAAAAAGAAAAGTATTAAAAAAATGAGAAAAAGGAAAAATACAAAAATACGTGTGGTAATAAGTATAAATATTTTAAAATGGAAAAAAAAAAAAACCCCGCGGCTTTCAAAACTAATGATCTTTAATTCCCTGTTGATAACATTAGCTACTTATTTCGAGTAATTAGTCCAAGGGGCTTGAGATCTTGTTTTTCTAAAGTGTTTACTTATGGCATTGTGTATGACACCGCAATATCTTAGTATGGGATTTTGCTATTTCCTTAATTACACATACATTTAATTGCCATAAAACGGGCTTAAAAGACCAAAAACATACCAAAAATACGTTGTATTTGTGTGTTTTGCATTTATATTGTGCAGGTAACGGATATCAAAGAAAGGACACAAAATCAAGCCAAAACGAACAAAACCGAGCACGGGAATGGAAATAGCGCAAAAAGTCAAAGTCAAAGTCAACGAATGTCAAAGTCAAAAGTCAAAGAAAAAGCCGATATCGAAGAAATGTTAAATGGGCCAACCCGTACCCATCTAATGGGCCGGGTCAGCCCATTAAACATAAAGAAGACTTAAGCTTATAAGCTTAATATTGCAAAAGGCCCATTTTGCTAAATGGCCCAAATCTGCCAAAAGCCCAAACCAAGCACTTAATAGCCCACACCCTATAACCCTTTTTCATAGTTAGTCCTTAAGGACTAACACTGTTAGTCCTTAGGACTAACACATTTAGTCCCTATAACCTTAAACCCTTTACACCCCACATCCTTTACCCCTAACCCTCGTTAAAAATCAAACTAACAGTACCCCCAAATCCTTTTCCCGCCAAACCTAAATCCCACTATTCATCCATCACTTTCCCACACCCTGCACCACGACAAACTGTCTGTTTCCCTCTTTTTCTTCCCAATCAAACCCCACTTAACCCTACCGCATCAAAGGATTTCCACCTTGGCAATCCCATGAAATCTCATTGGCTGATGGGACACATTTTAAGAATTAAGGGCTATGATTGATTTAAAGAAACATAAAGAGGAATCAAGGGCTCAAATTTGAAGGCTTGGAGAGCACTCACACAAGAAACACAAGCTCAAGACCTAGAACCTTCTCATTCGGCTATAAAAGAGAAGACCATTGGCAGCCATTAGGGCATCTAGCTTTTTAGTACTTATTTTTATTGTTAATTTATAGCTTATTTAAAGTTTTCTTTAGGTCTTTTAAGTTTATTGTAATTTCCTTTTCAAAGTCTTGTAATGTTTTGAAGTTTAATGAAAATTAAGTTTTTATGTTGAATCCTGTTTTTTAAGTTAATGCACTTAATGTTTTAAAAATGTTTGTTAATCTCTCTTAAGCTCTTGTTTACTTACTCTTAAACTATTTCCCTTAAGCTATATTAACTTTTATATAGTTTTGAAGTGTTTAAGCCTTATTACCAAAAATCACTCAAAAAGCTATTTTGTATGACAAGGCAGATTTGGAAGGGCTTGTGGGTTTTACTAGCTTGTCAGCTTGTAGACAAAGTTCTTTTGAGCTTATGTGTCCTTGTTTAGAGCAAAGGGCAAGGTACTCTCCCCTTTTCATTTTTAGCTTAAAAAGTGTTTATTGCTTATTTACTGCTTATTTACTGTTTGTTTATGCTTATTCTTGCTTATTATGTTTGTTATTGCTTATTGATGCTAGTTTATAGTTTGTAGACTCTTAGTTCAAGATTTAGTCATATTTTGTGATTTTTAGCTTAAATCAGCTCATTTAGTATAGCTTATTCATTGGTGCTTATTCTTGGTTGAAATTTGCTTGTTATTGCTTATTTAACTTAGTTAACATCTGGTCATTTCAAGTTTTAGCTTAAAACAGTTTTTTTTACAAGTTTCATGTTTAAAGGGGTGTTTGGCAATAACAGCACTAACCCATGTTAGTGCTGTTTAGGCCATATTGACCCATTTGTGAACTTTGAATATCAATTTAGTAGGCTTTTAATCTGTTTATTGTAGTTGCTCAAGGTTAAAATTGTGTTTTAAGGATTTGTGAATTTGAACTTTAATTTTGTTGTGTTATATCAACTTGCAACTGCTTCTTGAATCTTTGGTCTATTTGAGTTAAATTCGTGTTTTCTTGTCTTTGTTTGATGTTATTTATGCATTAGGACTCTAAACCTTAAGTCTGCTATTGTGTTTGTTGTTTGGAACCAAAAATCTATCAAGAGTTTTTGTGGTTTTGAGTTTTAAAATCTCATTTTCTATCTTAGATTTAAGTAGTTAAAATATGTTTGTAGGACTTGATATTGATAATTCTTGTTGTCTTTAGTCCTAAGTCGCTTGTTTTAGCTTATTGAAAGTTTTTGAGCTTATTTGTTTGGTAAAAATCAAGTCTGCATATGTTGTTTTTTTTCTTGAACTTAAAAGCCAAAGTCTTGAAATTTGTCTTGAATAGCTTATTTCACATGCTTTTTATTGCTTATTCTGTTGATCAAATTGCTTGCTTTTTGCTTATTTAGATTCTCACTAGTTCTAGCTTATCTCATTTTAAATTTCAGACATTAGCTTGTAGCTTAAGTTAGTTAAAATCAGTCTTTTTCTTAGCATCAAATCTGTCAAAAGAAATCTTCAAAATTGCTTTTCTTATAGACTGTGAACTGTTTTGCTTATTTCTATGCATATTTAAGGTTTTCAGAAAAAATCATTTCACAAAAGTTGCTTATTTTAGGTTTAAAAAGCTTTTTCACAAAAAAAAATTGGCAAATAAAAATACTTGGGAAATTGGGAAGTCATGGGTAAGCAAGGCTCGAACCCGTGACCTCCACAACCTCTACCAAGCATTTTAACACACCACACACACCCACTCTGCCCTTGGGTCTTTCACGTGTTATACTTCTCCACATTTAATATATAACCCCTTTTAACCAGTTTTAGCTTTAAGCCCCTTTTTGCTTATTAACAGCTTATTGAGATAAGTTGTTGGCCCCGTTTTATTTTTCATAGGATTAGCCTTCTTCAAAGTACTTTTCGTAATTTTTTTAGATTTTTTATAATTAGTTTAATATTTTTAATATTTAATTTAGGTTAAAACCGTTTTTAATTCATAATAAATTAATTAAAAGTCAAAAAAATATAATTCTTTTTTAGAAAATTTTATTTTATCATTTAGGACTTTTAAAAATTAAATTTGCTTTTGTAGGGTTAAAATTTGACAATTTAGGTTTTAGGTCGCGTTTTTACTTTCCCGTTAACGTTTTTTATGCTTTACCTTAAAATGCCTTAATTGTTTACTTGTTTTTACTTGCTTTTACGTGTTTTTACGTTTTTATTATTAGAATAGAATCCAAATCAAAATCTTGATCATTCAAACACGCGATCACAAACGTAACTGATTCTCTATTCACGCCTCGTCGGGAAACGACCCGGGAAGGTTTTTGGATTTTACTTTGGTCAAAAGTAACAAATCTTCTAAAAAGCCTTACGGAATACTTATCTCTCTTCTATAATTGATATTATCCTATTATATATTTATATATACTAAAAGATACAAATCAATGCAATTGAATTTGCAACTGAGCTGATGGATAAGAAGATCCACACTTTTGCTGAACGTCAGAGTGAAAACAAAAGGAAGCAAGATGATAACCAACAACAACAGAACAAGAGGCAGAACACTGGCAGGGCTTATACTGTAGGGTCTGGTGAGAAGAAACCTTACGGAGGGTCTAAAACTCTATGCTTTAAATGCAACTATCACCATGATGGTCAGTGTGCTCCAAAATGCCACAAGTGCAACAGAGTTGGCCATCTTGCCCATGACTGTAGGGGTACTGCAAATGCTAATACTGCTAACAACCAAAGGGGCATTGGGGCAGGTCAGAAAGCTACATGCTTTGAATGCGAAGCCCAAGGACATTTCAAGAGGGAGTGTCCAAAGCTAAAGAACAACAACCGTGGTAACCAAGGTGGAAATGGCAATGCTCTAGCAAAAGTGTATGCGGTAGGCCGTGCAGGGACAAACCCAGATTCAAACGTCATTACGGGTACGTTCCTTCTAAACAACTTATATGCTTCTATCTTATTTGATACTGGTGCCGATAGGAGTTTTATGTCTACTGCATTTAGCTCCTAAATTGATATCACACCAATTACCTTACATCATTATTATGATGTTGAACTAGCTAACGGGAGAATAATTGGGTTAAACACCATCATTCGGGGTTGTACATTAAACTTCTTAAATCACCCATTCAACATCGACTTAATCCCCATAGAACTTGGTAGTTTTAACGTCATAATTGGTATGGATTGGTTGGCAAAGTACCAAGAAGTTATTGTTTGTGCCGAGAAAATCATTCGTATTCCCTAGGGAAATGAAACCTTAATTGTTCATGGTGACTGATTCGCAAAATAGTATATATATATAAAACACAAATGCAGATCTCAACCAAATGCCCTTAACCAAGGCAAAAAGGTCAAAATCTACAAAAGGATAAAATAT
>BQNB010041034.1:0-47026 GCA_026074375.1 Tanacetum coccineum | reverse complement strand
GCGTTCAAGATTAGTGACGTTGGTTTAATATTTATTGTTGCGACCAAGGTTCGGTTTCTAGCGGGCTTATTCGATCCTTTTGGCTTAACGCGTTAGTTATAACATTTTCCTTCCTAGGGTGATAACGAATTTATACCTATGGTGGTGTCGTAACTATTAAGCTCTATGGTATTACATAGACGTTGAAAGGGGTGATTTGGTATATTCCTTAATGGCAAGTAAACTTGTTAGTGGATCGTCCTAGGGTGACTAGGGATGCGTCTTGACTTTTTGACATAGGTTTTGGTGTAGATGATGCCAACTCTATGTGGTAGGGTAGCGTAAAGGTCTACTTAGTCACTATGATTACTAATTTGATTTCTTGTGACAGTCATGTTTTATGGATACGCACACAGCATGGCATGGTCCTTCTTGAATTATACATAGGTGATCAAGCCATGTATAATTGAGGGCTAACAATGCAATGCTTATTTTGGCAAATTAGTGTTATGTATATAGTAGGAAAATGGTTTTATAATGTGGATGCATTGCTCATTTTCGTCAAAATTGTGTTATAATTTCATAATAATTGTGGGTCAGCTAAGTGGTTTTAAAATATAATATAGAGAGTTAAAGTAGAATTTACGTTTTCATAATATGTTAATTTGATAGATGCTTGAAATCATTCAGTACAACGGAAATTTAAGAGAAGTACAACAAGTAATCCTAAGGACATAAAGTATAAGATAGTTCCAACTTAGGGTTCACTAGGCAAAGCGAGACAACTTTCTCTTTTAAGTTTCGATCTCATCTTCAATGCTGTTAGGGTCTTGATCAGTTTCTCCTCCTCCTAAGGCATACACCATTCCACGTGCTTCAGTACATTCAGCTTGGCTTTCATGGTTTCGGTTCTTTAATTTCGGGCAATCACTCTTGTAGTGCCCTTAATTCCCACATTCATAGCAAGTAGGTTTCTGATCTGCCCCAGTGCCCTTCTGATTGTTACTAGCATTAGTATTTGCAGGACTCCTATAGTCGCGGGCCAGATGGCCAACTCTGTTACACTTTATAGGCCATTTGGAGAGCGCATGGACCATCGTGGTGATTGTTGCATTTTAGCGCATATGGGTTTTAGATCCCCCGTATGGTTTCTTATCACCAGTCCTGCAGTGTACACCCCTGCCGGTGTTCGCCTCTTTGTTTGTGTTGTTGTTGTTGTTGGTTAATCATTCTTGCTTTCTTTTGTTCCTCTGTCGACTTCAGCAAACGTCTGCGGATTCTCTTATCCATCAGTTCGGTTGTATTTTAGTTGCTCTTGCATGTCTTAGGCTTGGTGCTACTACACTTCGTGGTTCATTGTAGGGAAGACATCCAACATATTCTCAATCTTGTCAGATTCTTCAGGATACATATAACACACAAGCAATGCAGTTCCTGAACGTTGGTTGTACCATATCAATCGGTACCCTTTCACTTTCAAATCTACACGCTGATTCGAGCTTCTCAATCTTGGTCCTCAGGCAGTACTTGTCAGTCATCTTCTTTTTCAGTTTTGTCCAAGTCATTGCATAAGCAACGTCGTTACCAACAGTCCTAACTTGGAAGTTCCACCACGTTAGAGCATTTCCTAGAAGAGTACAAGTGGAGAACTTGATTTGGTTTTCCACAGAGCAATTGCTTATACGGAACACAATTTCTATTTTCTCAATCCATTGAGTCAATTCGACAACTCTTTCTGTGCTTTTAAATTTAGAGGTTGGAACTCATGATGTTGGGTAAAGTACACTCACGAGTGGATTGCTCATTGCTTCTAACAACCGTTCATAAATATGGCTGTCTTCGCCATTTCGTGCTCTGATAGCATCACGTGCTGCAAAAGCCCAAGGCAAAGTAGTAATGCCTTGGTGAATCATTGCCTGAGTTGGGCTTTCGTGACAGATGTCTGGTCGGCGTGGGTTGTGATGTTGTTGTTTGGGTTAACTCGTGGTCCTTTCTTGGTTGCCATTTTCTTTATTCACAAGAAATTATTAATACGTTTCGGATTTCATAAAATCATAAACGCTGACATGACTGACTATAACAAAGAAGAAAATAAACTTATATATAGTATATAATTAAGACAGTAGTAATTTACGTACCAATATATAAACATGTATATTAATCTATGTAAGAGCATCTAGTATGACTCAAATAATGCAAACAAATAGTGTATGGATTGTCCGTGAAAATCCCTTTGTATGAATGCAATTGTTTGTGGAAACGGTTTCGTCTAGCAAAAACATTTGGGACTTGATTCTCTATAATCTGGCTCTTGATACAATCTGTAACACCCCAGAATAGATCGCAGATGGAATATGGGTCTTGGGAGGGTACATCATATATCAATAACACAATGATAATTATATAAGAAATGACCAAAAGTCGTTTTAAAAACTGATACATTGGAATTTAGCAAAGTTTTTGATACAAAAGCCCGAAGTCTTATACTTGTTCGAAAATCAAAATACACAAGATTCTAGTTCATAACAATTTTTCCAAAAATGTAATGTCAACCAATCTGTTAGCATGTGACATCTAAATATATAAGCACCAATGTTATCCCTTGCACACGTGCCTTTATTGACCTCCTGAGAAAACATTGCTTTAAAACATCAACATATTGTTGAATGAATTCATAGGTTTATAAAAATGTATAATGTAGGACGCAAAGATTTCCCATGATAATGCAACAGATGCAAACATCTAAAAGTAATACGTTTTCCTAAGCTCTTGACATGAAGCTCGATGTATGGAAAATGCAATATAAATTGCACATTTGCTGTGATGCTGTTCTAACCCAACATCCTATAACCGGACAGGGTATTACGTTGTTTGTCCAGTGATAGCTTATAAGGAATGGGGATGTCAACCCAATTGATTATTTATAATATTCGTATCGCTCATAACAGTAATTGACGTCATATTATTGGGCTCTGTTGGTGTTTATCGTTATTATGCAAAATGTAATCGTAATGTAAATGTACTCTTTGCGTCCAATTGTAAAAACTTGCATATGGTTCTTACCCCAAAACTTATAAATCATAGTAAATGTAAAACGTGGGGCTATGAACTCACCTTGAGTGAATAAATATCAAGTATATCACAGAAAATGCGTCAGATAAACGCCGAATGCAACCTAATTAATTATAGGTCGTGTGAGTACTAACCACTTTGAATAACTACTATAATATACAATTTTATATAGCTACATCACCATCTAATCGCGTTTGTGAAATCATATTTATAAAGTTAAAACGTTTATAAATATGTCAATAGTAAAAACGATGCAATTTCTTCGTTCTTAAGCGTTTGGTATGTTTTTAGTCCACGATTTGTATAAGATGAGTTATCAAAATTTTCATTGTCATTATTTTGAGTCCCCTAATGAACAAGGGTTTTTACTGTTCATGACAGTTTATAAATTTATTTTTATAAATTTAGTTATCGTAAAACCCGTAAATGTCGTATTTTATCCGTTTTAGCTCTGATTTTAGTGATTCTTTCGAGCACGTCTACATAATTACAAAATTCTTATTAAATATAACATTCTTATCAAAATTATGTATCTTTTATGGAATAGTGATTGTTACTCCTTTATGTTTATAAATTTATTTTTATAAAACTTTATTACGTAAACTTGCGAAATTCATAACTCTTCGTTTATTGATTGAAAAATTTCGATTTTATTGTTTTAGAATCCTAAAAAATTATTTAATATCTAATAAAAATATTAAACCTTATATATCAGTGGTTATTTTATACTTGTTTTTATTAAAATCTTTATAAGCGTTTTTTAACGTATAACTTAAAATTAGCGTATCTCCTTCGTTATAAATCGGTTTTTCGAGTTCTCTACATGCCCACGATCCTTATGACATGTAGTATTTTATAAATATAAAATATATATGTTAAATTTCGAATTTCAAACAGAAGGTTTTGAACTTTTTCTTAAAATGTGTTTAAAATGAGTTTATCTATTTTTAGTTTATCACTTCGTTACAAGTCTATTAACATCACTATAATACATGTATTACATCCTTAAGGGGTTCTTAGGTCATGAATTAGTCTCTCATCATCCATATATTGTTAAAAAATCTCTAATATCAAATGCGTACGCTCACCTATTTATCATGAACTTTCATAAGTATATTTTTTAGTTAACTTGTTTACATATACTTTTTATACATAACCAACACTTCTACATTACTTATACTTCCATTATAACATGATATGAACATTCATACAACATATATAAAAGTTTACCAAATCATAAACAAGTGTAAAAATCCATTTTTACAAGTAAACATGTTCTTAGATGGTGATTAACTACATAAACATCATATATGCATAAAATCATAAATGTAAAGAGATTAAGGTTTTTAGGTAACCTTAATATGATATGTGGTGATGAACAACAAGATCTAAACCTTGTTTAGCCAAACCAAATCCTAGCTTTCAACACTTGGAAACGTAAAACCAAATGAAAACCCTAATCTTGTTCTCCTTTGCTTAACACTTGTAAACCCCAAACCAAACCTTCTAATCACCTTAGGATATCTTAGATATGTTGTAGTAATGCTTGTATGTGTTGTAAATAAATTTGGTATGAATTTTGTAAGGGTTTTGATGTTGGTCGTGGGTTAGAGCAAAAGAAAGAGAGGAAATGGTGAAGTTTTCACTATGAAAATGAGATGTGTATGTTTACTTGCATAGTATCCCTTTTATAGCATGAATTAACTAACCAAGGTCACTTTAACTTAACTATGGTTAGACATTGAATGACCATTTGTGTAAGAAACTCATGGGATGGGAAGTGGGCTCTTACAAGAGTTGGAAGATGTATGACTTAGTTGGTGGAGTTTGCTTGAAAGAGTATATAACATGTGTTAGATTGTAAAGTCAAAATAAATATCTCCTTTGTGTTTTATCATGTATATCCGGTTATACAGGTATATAAGTGATGATATTTTGTAATTTTTAAGTATTGGGTATAATTGTGGGTATTTGGTTGAGTATAGATAGGTATTGATGCTTCCGGGTATGCGTAAATGCATTAAATTGCGAAACGTAACCACTTTACGTAACAAACAAAAATAAAATATGCAAAGTTAATAATTTTACTCCAAATAATTATCTAACACTTGCTTGATGTAAACATTTAATTGTTTGATGCCCGTTTACATTGAACGATAATTTTTAGCTTACGCGATTTAACTTAACGATTTCAATTTAAAAGCAAACGCGTACAATACTAAAAATAAATTGTGAATTTATTGACGACGTAAATGACCCTAAAACACAGGGTGTTATAGTTGGTCAGGTTGTGTAAATCTGAAATGGGTCGTTACAACTTTACCATTTAACCGGTTGTTACATGTTTTGAGCTGTTACAAGTTTTGGCTATTAAAGAATTTTAAAGACTTTTAAATGTGTATTATGAACATTTTCTAATGGTTTTACATCTTTTCTAATAAAGTGATATTTTTTACTTAATTTTTTAAGGCTTCTAAAAATAGAAATTGGCTAAATGCTTTATAAAGTAGTATAGATATAGATATATATAGAGCAAATGAACAATGGTAAAGTATTAAAAAAAATGAATACCTTACGAATCTCGATGAAAATAATATTAATAATAAATTTACACAACATACCTTTAAGTTTACTAAGAATTACAAAATTGACCTTCAACTTTTACCTATTTACGCATTTTTTATATAACAAACTTTATTTATCAAACATGGATCGCATATTTATCGATTCATTCGAAAGAAAATGTCACTGAAAAGAGCGTCGAATTGCGAACAAAACGATCTCAATATTGTAATGCTTCTGACACGCGCACGATTTTATAAAAAATGTTTAAGTTTAATATAAAATTTTAAAATATTTACAAAGCGCACCATCAAGTTTGCTAAAACCGATCTTAAACTTTTATCTATTTATGAATTTTTATATAACAAACTTTTTTTTATCAAATATAGAACGCATATCTATCGATTCATTAGGAAAATGTGTCACTGAAAATATCGTCGAATTGCGAACAAAATGAGCTCTATAATGCAATTTTTCTGACATGCACACGATTTTATAAAGAATGTTTGAACTTTAATATATATATTTAAAATATTTACAGAAATAGTCTTTGAGGTTATCTGTTCGTTGTAAGGCGAGTCTCAACGACTGACAAATAGTAATTGTCGTTATCAATCCGTTTCAAAAATAGTCTCGCGCGCTCCGCGGCTGCGCGCGAGTTACCAACCTCGTTATATTTAAAGTATAACCGTGTAATGCATACAATAAAGTGTGCTAATAAATAAAACTAGAAGTGTGCAAATTAATTGCCTTTTTTATATGTTAGAACTTTTTTGAACACAAGAACGGCCGAAGCCCGCAAAAAAGATTTATATCATATCACTCCTTGCAATGGAGGAAATTACATCCGGAAAACTATCATCCCAAAGAAAGTTTTCATGAGATCTATAAGCTATTTTAGCAACAAGATGAACTGCTAAGTTACATTCACCCTTAACTCATGAGAAAGAGAGAGCAAGTTGGGATGCCCATATTCTAATATCCGCACAATAGCATATGAGGACCAAGGAAGATCGCCTTATGAAGAAGTAAGTAAAATAGCTGCTTTACAATCCGACTCAAATGACGTATTTTGCCAACCGTATGTAAGAGCCAGGCGATAAGCACTTCGGATGGCTAGAGTTCAGCACTATTTTCTGTATTAGTGAGAGGTGTTGAGGAAGATAGGAAATTTCACTAGAGATAAAATAATAGATCCTGTAGAGTCCCGTATGATGATAACTGAAGATGCTCGGTCTAATTTCCAGGATGCATCACAATTGAGCTTCACACGATTACAGGTGGAGGGGGGGATCCACCAAAGTAAACTCTTAGGAGATTCATCACGATCAACTGAGGCATAATATATGGGTAGCAATGATGGAAACACCGAATTGAAATCATGGGATATACAATTCAAACTTGATATTGTGCTTGAAGGACAGGCCTAATACATCACTGGGAAAAACATAGTCATTTCGAGACTTCCAAATATTTGCCATGCAATATCTTGCTAAAGATGTGTGGAAATTTATACGCTCCGAGTTAGAAGGAACCATATCTAATAGTTTTTGGACGCGCGAAAAAATAGGGCCACTGATATTGTTTAGATGGAGATTGAGAGATGATCCAAACCACATAACTTTTGTCCAAGAACAGTCGAACAACACATGCTCAACCGTTTCAATTTCAATGCAACAAATAGGACATACCGGTAAGCAATAACATCCTTTTCGCGAAAGGTTCTCATAAGTCAAGTGCCATTGAACAAGCTCTTCCACCAGAAACATTATGATTTTTGAACGAGTCTTCATAGTTCCAACTTGTTTCCATAAGCTTTTGTTTGTGTTGATGAACGAAGATGGCCTCAGTTTTGATTTAAATTCACTATGAGAATGCTTGGTGTAACTGATTTAATCGTCTAGTTGCCTTTAGGTTGATAATGACAACAATTATATCAATGATACGTACTTGATATTGGAACTCTGGAATGAGTTAACTTCTTCAGGATGAACACAATATGTTAGAACTTTAATCTTGCTATATGGGAATCTAGTGTTTTCGCGGAAACAAGATTACTGGATGTACCCTTTAGCTGTAAAAACATTTTAAGCTGAAAATAAAAATTTATTTTTTAAATTATTACAAGTGATTGCTCTCATACATTAATTGAAAAACTATTATATATTGTAAAACATGTAGTGTACATTCTTCTAGAATTTATCCTTAGATTTAAATTATACCAAAAGAAGATATCAAAAAAATTAAAAAATATGGTAAAGAAAAATAGAACAGTAGTAGGCATATAGAAGAAGCATGGCAAAGAGCTAAGAAAAATAATCATAAGGCTTAGTTTAGATCAATTATAGCTGACTTTTCTACATCAAGATGTAATCCAATTGAAAGAGGTAAGTTTAATGCCGTTGAATATGAGGTCCTTGTTTGGTATTTTAGGAGAATATATCGACTCGTTTCTAAAACGCCATAGAGTCCAAATGGCGGACTGAATCGCAACATCTAAAAGATGGATTAGCTAGGGTGAGTAATGTAATACAAACCCATTGATGTGTGGTAGAAGTTCGATTCTAAAAGGCTTCCCACTACAACAACATTACCTTATCCTTGCATTGAGCAAGGTAATGGGGGAGATGGGATTGTAGAAAGTTCATCTTCCCCTACCCGAGGGTAGAGGGACTGCTTCTAGAAAGACGTCCAACAAGAGAAAGTGCATCAAAACATATAAGGCTCCACTAACATAATCAATAATCATAAAAGTGTGCGTAGGAATATCATTGGGGGAGGCAACTCGGACGACTAAAAGATAGCATAAATTTCTTTAAAAAATTTCTCTATTGGATCACGTAGGTGTTGTATTGGTAGTATTAACTCTTAAGCCTTTTAACCAAGCCATGTTATCAAAAAGGTGGTTTCTAATTGAAGAAAATGCTACGTGGAGAAAAATCATTGTCTCTATTTATGGCCTTAATGGTGGTATTCATTTGGGTTCTTCCTCATTATACAAATCGGGACCTTGATATATACAATATCAATGAGTTCAAGAGAGACCCTCTTAATAAGTGGGATTGATCTTTCTTTTCTTTTCAAAAGAAAGAGAGGTAATGGTCAACCTACATTTTCATGGCGTTTTCAGCTTGAATCCAAATAAAAGTATCTTGTATGTGACCGAGCTCCAATTACTTTACTAGCCCTCTTAATGGGTTTCCACAATCCATTTACTACCGCTGTATTCTTGAGTTAATATTTGAGTGGAAATGAAAGAAAAGAGAAAGTTTTTTGTGTTTTTGAGTTTTTTTTAAGAGATGAAAAGGAATTTGATAGGAAGATGGGAGGAAGTTTTCTTTAAAAAAACTTCCTCCTATTTTTGGGAGGAAAGAGAAAAGAAACACTATAATATGTTATAAAAAGACTAACATGCCCTTTTTATAATATTTGGTCATTACAAATAAAGGGCATGCATGTAATTTAAACAAGTTTTTTTCTTTTTCCTCTAACTTAAGAACCTGATTCACGATTAGTTTCTTTTTCCTTTCCTCTATCTCAAGAACATATAAACTAACACTTCCTTTACTTTTCCTTTTCCTATTCTTTTCCTTTTCCTTTCATTTAAAACTCGAGAACTAAGTGTACAAGCCCTAACATCGTATCTTCGAAACATCCACATGTCTAATGGGTCTTTCTTTCCAGTGGACTTGGTTAAAAATCATCAGATTCTGTCGTCGTAGGGTTGGTGAACCAATACGTGCCTTCTCTCTATTACGAACGGATACATACAAAGAATCGAAATGAATGTTAAACAAATGGAGAGGATTATGTTATGTTTCTTGGTGTGTCAAATATGATAGGAGACCTCTCAATATATATGGGAAACGAGGTGAAATTAACACTATTAATTTTTACTAATGGCTCATGATTACAAAGTCAATTCGGCCATTTTTATTTGACCAAACATTAACCTTTCTTTAATTCCCATTAGTATCTTTTATGACCATCAATTGTCATTCAAACCTAAATTGATTTTCTTTTAGGTGCGGTTATTCCTTTTAGATATACCATTTTTTTTCTTTTTTTTTTTTTACCCGAGGTGAATAGGGGAGCAATGAACTCGTGTTGATTTCATGTTTTCGCACATAGAGCAGCGGAATGAAGGACACATATTCACATCCTCTCTTCATCTTTACTGTTCAATAAGTAAACATAGCAATACTTTGTACAATCATCAATAAATTTGATAAAGTACTTATTGCCATCTTTTATGGGTAGTGATTTTGATGTGTTATTACAACTTTAAATTTATAATACTAGTTTTATCTAATTCTAACTAACACACGGGTAAAGTATAAACCCCCGTTTATAGTATAGGTTTAGGGTAAGACCAGGTCGTTCTACGGGATTAGTAATTCTAAAAAGAGTCAATTATATTACGAAAAGGGTAAATCTTATAGACTGTCACGATCTAAAGATTTCAAGGTTCTTCAAGATATAAAATGATGTTGTTTGGGGTAAGAGAACAAATATGGATAAACTTGGATGGATAATGGGTCCAAGAATTAAAGTATAATCGAATTAAAGAAACGGGTAGTTTACTAAAACAATTGTCTATTTATTATAATAAAAAATACTTTCGGCCTTTACTTTTGATTACAAAAATGTTTTAAGTTGAATGCAAGTTGGAAAATAGGAACTGAATTTCTTAACCAAGTTCGTTATAAGAGGTTAAGGCATGAAAACCCTTTTACCTTGGATAATGATCTTTGGATAGCCAATTCCTCCAAAGGCTAGCATCTAGTTGTCATAGACAAACAACTTGGAAATCAAGCATTTAGCCGGAGTCTTTCGACCTATATCCGGACTAGACAAAATTATGTTTCTGATTTGATCTCTAATGGGAATTGGCTATGGCCTCAATCGTTGCTAACTAAAGCCCCGGATATAGGTCTGATCCCGATTCCTTGTATTGAAGAATCGCGGCCTGATGTGCGACAATAGCGTGAATCGAATAGGAAGTTATCCACTTTTTCTGTTGCTAAAGCTTGGGAAGAGCTCAGGTCTCGAGGTAATCAAGTATCGTGGTATAGGATTGTGTGGTTCTCGCATTGTATCCCTCGTCACGCTTTTCACTTATGGTTGGTTATGCAAAAAAGCCTTAAAACGCATGAATTAATGAGGCAATGGGATGTTGGTATTAATACTAACTTAAACCTGCTTCGTTGTGCTCTTTGTGGCATTTGCCCGGACTCGCATGCACACCTTTTCTTTGAATGTTAGTTTTCAGCTAAGGTTTGGAGGTACATTCGTGATTTAGCTGCTATGGATAATGTTCTTCCTACTATGCATGACATCCTATTGTACTTACGTCATATGGCTAACAAGAGAACGGTTCATAGTATTTTTGGTAAAATTATCTTGGCTGCGTCTTCTTATTACATATGGTTGGAACGTAATAATAGAGTTTTCAAGAATGTTAAAAAGACCCCGGAAGATATTCGTGATATCATCATGGTTACAGTTCGTTTAAAGCTCCTAACGTTTCGCTTTAAGAATACTACAATGGTGAATCAATTGCTTTCTCGTTGGAAGATGCCTATCAATTTTAGGCTTTATGGTTGATTTCGTGAAGCTCTTATGTGTGTTGTTGATTGCTTTTATGTTGTTGCCTCAAGCCGTGCGTTCCTCATGCTTATGGTGGGCTCGGTTTATTGGGTGTTTTGGAAGTTAAATGCTAGTCTATGCTTTTTCTATTACTGTGTATATTCGTATAGTTAGGCTTAGGCGTTTGTGGCATGTCACAACATGGTAGTAGTAGTTCAAGCGTAGCTTGAGGTTAATGTGGTATTTCAGCCACATTACATTGTACTTAAACGTTTTTGTGAGTAATACAATTTACCGGGGTAACCCTTTACCTAAAAAAATTATAGATAAGTTTATTTTTCACACTCGCTCAATTTAGTAAAATGAATAGTAAACAGAAGTCACTCATACGCGCAGTCATGAAATGTTCAAATTACCATAGGCTTGTACTGGAAACTAAACTTCACCGACATGGCGTAAGCACCAAACATAAACATCAAAAGAGGTAATTTATTTAGTGATATTATTTATTATTTGTTAAAAAAGGTTTATAATAAAATCATAATTCATCTTATCCGTAATGTAACCAACTATTCCTTCACATTATTATTATTATTATTTTTACCGACTTCACTTGGGTTTGGGGAAACTTGCTTTCCCCCCATACTTAAGATAAGCACACTACTTCAAACGAACTTAGAAGTTTGCAACCTTCGCACTTCATTTTAACAGTAATACCAACATTTACGTTCTTCAATTCGTACGGATAAAATTTCAGATAATTTTATTAGAAATCCTTTTGAACAAAATTATTGTTTACTTATATTTATATCTTTATCACCTCTTAATCAGTAAAATATTTATAACACGCGAACGCGTTCTTACTGCGGTATCATAAAGATTTCAAGCACAAGTTCTAGAATTAACAATTCACCGGCACACTCATATAATTTTAAATCAATAGCAATGTTCTAGAAAAAGAGACAAAAGCATATATACACATCCATAACGATGGAATAGATACACATGATTGCTTATTCCTTAACTCGAAAAAGCTAAAGATAAAAATCATCTTAGGTATCAAAGATGGATACCCGGATTCTTAAAATCTAATCCTCACAATTTTTAGGTGGTATAAATATGCTAGTAATGTTATCAATTCAGAGTCAGATTGCTTATATGTGATCAATAAAATGTTATTTTTTAAAAATTTCATTTAACTTTATTTTCATAACTTTTCTAGTTTATCTCCCCTCTCATACTTAATATGAGCATTGTCCTCAATGTGAAAATATTATAGAGAAAGATAAAATAGAAAAGTGAAATAATACTTCTCAACTGTGATTGATATTCTGAATCTTTGGTTCACGTTATTTCGTCTTGCGTCCTTCTCTTTTTCTTTTTCCTGTTACAAATATAAACATTGCATAGCACACAAATAATAATAATAGTAATATTCCTAATTAATTATTAATAGAAAGTACGATAATATTATTTTAATGCCAGCAGAGGCATTTTACACACCATAATAATAATAATAATAATGTTTAGAGAATTGTTTTTTAAAAACACATGTGACCCGAAACATACGGTGGATACTGTGGTAGAGGTGGGTACTGCTGATAATACTGGTCATACTGTGGCTGAGCATAACCAGGTGGGTTGTAGGCTCCCTGTAGTGGAACACTGTAAACCCCATCCATATGCTTAAACACTCCCTGGTACATGTCTCAGTGATATGACTGCCTATACTCCATCCTCTCTATAGCTTCTTGGCGTATCTCTATCCTACCCATCCTATTGTATAAGTCCTGCATAGATGCTCTCGGAGGTCTAGGAATACCAACTCTAGGTACTCCCGGCTGTGGATCCTCGGGGATAAGTTTACCCTCAGATTCGATCAAATCTCTAAGTGTAATCGTATCCAAATCTCTACAATAAATCAGATCACTCAAACTCCTTACCACATCCTTTGTCAACACCCTACACTTCCTAGAAATCTTCGAGATAAACTGTCCACAGCAAATTTGACTTTCCTTTTGAGTGCCAGCTCCTTTCGTCTTCATCCACCTCGCAATCAACCAAGCCACATTCGCATACCCATTTGGTGTCTAGCATCAAACATACTCAAGAGCCACAAATCATTTTTCTGAATCTTATCATACCCAGTCGTCCTCTAACACAAACCATAAGTGATCATCTTATAAATTACCCTCAAAATTGGGTTCTTGATAGTAGAAGTGTGACTCCTGGATAAACCAAGGTTTTCCTCTCGACTAATGCTTAACCAATACTCCTGAGCGTTAAAATGCCTATCACTACGCAAACCTCCTTCAAAGTAAACATTAAACCTTCCTTATCAAGCTCAACCGCCTGATATAGTCCCAACCTTCGAGCAAATTCCAACAAGGTCAAACTATGAGCATGTCCACCAAGTCTAAACTTGATGATCTTCTTGGTTTGTAATTCATCGTCAGCACAAACTTTGTCAAATTCATAAGTCGAATAAAACTCGTGGCAAAGCTCTACATAAATTGGTTCATTGATATTAAAAGCTCTAATCCAAGCTACGGAAGTAAATATCTCTTCATTTGTTTCAGCTTCACGCAACCTAATTCTCAACATGTCATCAATCTCTTCATCACAACCCATTTGGTTCAGTACATCCTAATTTACGAAACAAGGCGAGTAAATGTGTCTAGGAAGTAATTGGGCCAATCTAGTGTTGTACCTAGACTTTGCATCTATGCTACATCCTTCCCATAGCAAGAACTCATGGTGAACTTGTGGTAGTAATACCTCTTCTATGATTTCATGTTGTCTAGAGCATTTGGATCTTGATGATCCGGCCTCATCATCGTGTGTTCCCATAGTCTACACATAAAAAATAATTAACAATAAAGTGTATAGTAATGTTAGAAATGATTTGGTATAAATGGTCATGGTTTTGATGGTTTTTAAACCATTCTTTGACATTCTGATGTAAAATGTGCGGCGTACTTCCCTGAAGTGCGACGTACATTCTGGAAAATGGGCAAAGTGCGGCGGTTTTAGGACTCTTCTTCTTCTTCTAATCAAGTGCAAGAGAAAAACAATCGTATTCTTCTATATACGAATTATTATCAAGTGATCTCTCTCTTCCTCCTCAAGATCACAAATCTTCATTACATATATTTAGTGTTGTTGTGTAAATTGGATTGTGTGTAGATCCAAGTGTGTAAATTGTGTATTGGTGTGATTTGGATTGTGTGTCAATCCAAGGGTATATATATCTTGTGAGTGTGTAAAGACTTAGTGAAGTCTTAGATTGGTTCTAGCTAAGATTAGGACTCGACATCTAGCTTAGTGTCAGAAAAGAAAGTAAGCGACGTGTAAACGGTTTTCTCCGCCTAAAGGGAGCTTGTTGACATAGTGAAATCTCGAGTGGAGTACTCGGGGAGTGGAGTAGGAACGAAGAGTGCTTCGTTGCCGAACCACTATAAATCTTGGTGTCTGGTTTTATCGATTCCTTTCCTTAACTTTTATATAATTATTGTTCATTTAGTTCATTGATAGATAGTTTTTGTTGTGATTACTATTGTTGATTGATTGACATCAAACTCGAATCAAAACCATTATATAAGCAAAGAATTTTAAAACCGTCAATTTACCCTGTAAACTATCAACCCGATCCCCCCCCCCCCCCCCCGCCTTCTAGTATTTCCACCAAAACAATTTTTAATTTCTCTTATGAATTTCAACAAATAATTTTTAAAATAAATACATATTTATGAACCGTAATTTTTAGATTTATAAAAATTTCAACATGCATTTGAATAACAACTCTTAAATAGCATAATGCTATGGGTTAATTATACATAATAGGCATGGATTTTGATTTCCCCCAATCTAATTAAAAATAATCCTAATGAACAAGATATTGAATAAATTTACAAGAAACAAGTTAAAGGATGAAATTAACATACCCTAGGCATGGTTACAGATTTGGGGGATTGATGTTTTGAAAATTTTCTCCTACTTTTGTGCAAAATCCGACGGTTTGGTGTTTTGTGTGAGTTTTTATAAGGTGTAAAATCTTGTTTTATAAGTTTTTAGATGTAACCGTCATAAAGTGCGGCTCACTTCAAAGAAGTGTGGCGTACTTTCCCTTTTATATTAAAATTATATATACATACATATATATATACATACATATATATATATATACATACATATATATATATACATACATATATATATACATACATACATATATATATATATATATATATATATATATATATATATATATATATATATATATATATATATATATATATATATGTAATCCAAACTTACCTTGTACGTTTTATAACTTAAGTACAAATATGATTATAAACATAATTTTTTATTTTAATCCACCAAAACTGACTTTTTTTAATATTAACATTATCGGACTAATGCCCGTACAACAAATGTAATCCATTATGGATTTATACAGTTGATTTTATTCGACTCAACATTAAAGTAAAAACGGGATTATATAGCTACTCCTTTATTCTTGAAACCAGTTGGGTGACATGATGTCACTCAACTTGTGGTACTTAGACAACCTTCTGCTTGTTTTCTTTGTCACAAATACTTGGTCATAAATATTCCCATAATGGTCTGTTAATCTGATCTCAACATGCCACTGCCCATCACCTTCCTCCTTCTTGTTAAAACACCTAGTGTAATCGGGTTTCCAATCAACATACTGTAATGCTGTAATGCTAGAGATCATTCCATGGGATTGTTATAGTTTAAGTATTAAGCAAGTTTTGGTCTGTATATCGGTGCTCCAAATTTGTTTCTTTGAATAGCATACTCCTCCTCGTCATCACTATCACTTTCTGTGGTGTCCAAACTAGTCTTAGCTACACGAAACATTTGGTGACAAAGTTTATCAAAGGTAGATGTGATCCTTTCTATGTTTCATAATGGCGGCCACATGTGTACAAAAATCCTCTCCTAACGATTATCGGTGTATCTCTTTCAATCGGCATATCCAAAATGAGAAATTTTGCGATGATGGTAGTTACTCCTACCTGGCATATGACATCCTTTAGAAGCCCCATAGGCTCGGCCTTTGAATGGTTCAACATCGTAATTCCTCTGTTTACATTTTTTAACTCCTCACGACCTAGTTCCATGTAAACACAGTATGGCCTAACATTGATATCGGAACCAGTGTATGCTAATGCATTGAGGTTGATCTCACCTTCCAACCGGATCGGGATCACAAATGCTCCAGGATCCTCTTTTTCTTTTAACGCCTCTCCTTTGATTTTAATTATGGCATCTTCTTCCTCTTTTTTCATTTCTCCATCTAGCTTCATCTTATCTATGAAAATCCCATCAAGTATCTCCTTATACTTGTCACTGTATGCCATAGTTTCAATTACAGGTCTCTCCTCCTCTAGTAGAGAGTATCTTTCATAAATACTAATAGCCAATGCCTCTCTTTCAGCTTCTTCATGAGTTAATGGTTTTCCAATAGACATCGAGGGTCCCATATCAGAATAGATCAACTGGTATTTCTCTAGCTGCTTCCTCTTTTTCCTACTTCTCTTCCCCATTTTGCATACGAATGGCGGGATTTCAACTCCTTTAATATCTAGAATATCTCCAAAGTCAAGATCATCTAACAAGAGATCCCATTCATCACCAATCTTTTCTTCTTCTCCAGCACTATCCAAGAATGGATCGAGTTTGGGGTATATTGTAATAGTTTTATTCTTAAAGTCAGCAATTCCCTGGGTTAGACGCATAAATGATCTTCCCAGAACTACCCCTGAGGTTCGCAACATCCCCCCCTGTCACCCCTTTGGATTCATTATGAACTTAACAAAATAAATCTCTCATCTTAATGCAATGATCAACTCTTTTTTAACTATTTTTTTTTCACGTCTTACCTCATACTCCCGGCATAATTTCAAAGAAAATTCATTTGAGATCATATTTTCCTCCATTCCAAGGTTAATCTCACCGTCATATGCTTCTAGTCCATTGACAAAACAAGGTGCCACATATCTGTTACTAACTTCCTTAGTATCCATTTTCTAAAAAACGATTGCCTTCGTTTCCTTTTTCCCTCCACTGTTGGTTGTATACTGATATTCGGGAGAATTTCAGTCTCCACGTCCTTTAGCCTTGTCACTTGATATTTGAATTACATTTTTTCCTAGGCTAGTTTTTCCAACACTCAAATTGGGATCCATAACTTTTATAGAACAACACAATACTAAAACAACCGTTAGTGGGTTAGTTAAAACAAGTAATATCACCTTTTTACATTTACATAATATTAATAAGCAGATAGCAATTAATAAACGGAGTAATTTGTCCACGAAAATTAAGATATAAGCATTTTTTTTAGTTTTCCAGGTAGCAAAGTGCGTCGCACTTTAAAGTAAGTGCGGCGTACTTTCTGAAATTTTTCAAGATTTTTAAGTTTTTTTAGGAAAACCGGCGTATTTTGAAATAAGTGAGCCGTACTTTTATAATTTTCAGTTTCAAAATTTTTAAAACATTTTATTTTTATAACTTTATAATTAATCATGTTATTAATCTTAATGAATATATTCAAGACATCAGTTAATATTTCATTAAACATATATATAATCACATTTATGATTGAGGTAATAAATTTTTGTCTTAATTTTTATTAAATTTTCATTTTTATTTTTTAAACAAGCAAACTCAGATAATCAACAATTAGCAAATAAGAAAAATACATAAACACTCATAGATTTAAGCAAGCAAGACATAAAACAATTTTTTTTGATTTTTTAATTTTAGAACATAAGTTACGTGAATACAAGAATTCAACAAATAAGGACATAAGGAAAATAATCCACATGTTTTTAGTGTTGATTTTACAGTTTGAAAATAGGTTTTTGGTCTTTGGTTTGATTTTGTCTTCCTCTTTTGAAAACTTGTTCGTTTTTGTAAAAGTGCAGGAAGTGCAGCGTACTTGGTGTAAGTACGTCGTACTTTCTGGAATTACAAAAAAACCGTTGCACAAAATAATTGGGCGGCGCACTTTCTGAAGAAAGACGAATTTTAGGTCAGTTTGCTAGAAAACTGTACGGCGATTTTGAAAATTTGGTTTTGTAAAACAGTAATGACTTAACTAAGAATGATTTCAATCCCTGACAACGGCGCCAAAAACTTTTGATGCATTTTGAAAGCTTTAAATTTGGAAGACTGAAAATACCGATTTATTAGACGGAAACACACAGGTAAAAGTATAACCCACGTATGTGGTATAATCTTTTAGGTAAGACCAGGTCGTTCCACGGGAATGACAATTCTAAGTAAAATCAAGATGTTTTACGAAAACTTATCTTATAGACTGTCACGATCTAAAGACAAGGGTGAATTTCAAGATATAAAAGCAATGTTTGTTTGGGAGACAAGAGTAAATAAGAAAAAACTTGGGAGATAACGAGTTCATGAATTTTAGCATAACCGATTGAGGAAACGGGTAGTTTACTTAAAATATTGTCTATTTCTTATAATCAAAAATCCTTTCGGCCTTTACTTTTAATTATGAAAAATGTTTTAAGTTTGATTCGCCTTTTGGAAATAATAAATATAAACTTGCTAAACCAAGTTCGTTAGACATGAGGTTGAGCATTAAACCTTTTTATTCCTGGGTTAATGATCATTTTAACAGCTAATCCTCACATGGCTAAGATTGAGTTGTTCATAGACAAACAACTAGAAACCAAGCACAAAGTCGGAGTTTTTCGACCTATATCCGGACTAAGTGGTGATCAAATAATGATTAAAGATCCAAGTATAGAAACATAAAGTTAATATTTGTTAATTCCAAAAATCATTAGTTTATCCAAGTTTGATCCATAATACCCTCATGATTCCCAAACAAACATGATAAACTACTCCATAATCATAGAAACAAAACACATAACAAGCATGATAGATTCAGAAAACATTATATTCAAAAGGATAACGTGTATACCGATTCCACAAGCAAATTATATGATTCTTACAAGAACTATCTTCGAATGAAATAATAGTAACACGGAATTTCAACTAATTACACTTCTTCCACAGCCTCTTTTGAGATCAAATGCAACTTCCTTGAATGATTATACTCCTGGAAATGATGAAGATCCTAAGAACTCTTCAACAATTCCCCACAAACTTCCTTCTAAAGAGAACTAGAAATGAGAGAGGAGATTGAGATGGATAGAATGGGATGATTAAAACCTCTAATTCGTACTCCTTTTATAGTGGTGGTAAGGGTATCAGTTGTTAAAAATGGGTGAGTGAAAGGTTGTATAATCATTGCAATCATAATGATTTTAGAGTAACTGCAGGAGAAGTACGCCGCACAAAGAAATTTATGCGCTTGATGACATCAAATAACGTCTATTTTATAGCATCATTTATCCAATGTATTTAATCCATTTTGTATAATTATTGTAAAGAATTGTTACTTAATCGTTTATATTTGAGAATTACAGTAATTATGGAGTACTTGGTGATGTTATGCTAAAAGGCACGCATTTTGGAGCATAAACACAGAGTTTAAGAAAGTCTATTGATCTGATAGCAAACACGCCGTATTATTCTAGACCTATACCACGTATCCAAGTCTTTGACGAATTAAAAGACCATTGCCTGATTTTGAAGAATACGTCGTATCCACATCAACGATACGCCGTATGTAATACTTTGGTCAACGAAAAAGAACAAATTAGATTTACCTAATACGCCGTATCCATCAAGAAGATATGGCGTATCCGTGCCTACACTTCACAAGAAACCACGAAGACATAAAGACTAATACGCCGTATCCAGAAGCCTCTATACGCCGTATCTAAGGATTATTATACACGAAGATTCTGGAAGATATCAAATGTGGTCCTTACTCCAAGAAAGCTCAATACGTCATATCCCACATCAGTGGATACGGCGTATCGAATTGACTATCAGACCCTATATATAGACGACCCAAAACTCATTTTTAGGTATGCAAGTGAATCCCTAAACCACCAAGTCAACCAAGAGACGAATAAAGGAGCCTAGAAGGTTAGAAAAGAGCCTCAAGATCATAGGAAAACTCTTGTAATCTTCGTGCAACCGAATACGCGTTCGATTAAGGTTTCTTTATTTTAATCATTCATATATCAAACCGTGTGTATTTTTACAATGACTATCGGCTGATACCTTTAGGTATCAGCCATGTTTATGAAGATCTAATGTTTGGTTTGTTTATCTTGATTGCTTAATTTATCATTGATTGTTGTTTATGTTTATCAATTTATATTTGTTTACGTGCTTAAGTATGCGACCTATCATTCAACTGGGTCTAGTCCTACATATTTAATGCGCTGCAACTTCGGTGTTGTTTGGGCGTAGGCTAAGAGTCCGGGATAGCTCTCCATATTGCAATTTATATATCTAGAATCATAGGATCACAAATATTGACCTATCATTGCCTTTAGTTTAGTGAGCTTAGTTGAGCCATAAGGTGACCTTGGTATCAATGAGTACGTTCTTATTCCATTGGTAAGGACTCGGACAGTGGACTACTAGTATATAAATCGCCGTTAAGCAGTAAGTGGGTAAAGTCTCGATGAGCTAGGGTTTAGTAAGAGCACCATTACTTAGATCCTAAGATAGATTATAATCAACATAAGGATGCTTTATGCGGATGCGTCTAATTGTGACAGAATTAGCGTGTCTAGGTCTTAGGAAGAAGTACCGCCTAAGTCTAGGAATGATATGCCCTTCGAGATAAGACAATCATTGCACTAAATAAACAAACCTGCGTTTTATCGGATTATTCATGGTTGATACGTTTTCCTTACATTAGTTCTCGACCGCTTCTCTATCGTTTGTTTGTCTTCTTGTGTGTGTTTATTGCTTTACTTGTCATCAAAACCTTAGGTTAGATACATAAAACTGTGCCAGTCTCTTAGGCTGAAAACCCCTATTTTGCATTAGTTTCAGGTTTAACTTAGATAACTAAAATACTAATAGAATTAGGAATTAATGCTCCCTCTCTTAGTGATCGACACCCTACTTACCAACGAAACTACAATTGACCGGGTACACTGCCCGTTAAAGTGTTGTTTTTAGGTATAGTCGGCATAAAATAAATAGTAAAACTTGATACATAAAATAACACCTACATAACGACACATCACATCTTCACCAAGGCTCTATGTCGAGAAAGAATTAAATTCCTTATCGAAAAGCTGAGGATGAGAAGTTTTACTCCTGAGACTCTGAAAGAACTAGTAGATGAAGCCGAAGAATAGTGATGGTACCTATTCTTATATCCTCTGTATATTATGTATATATTAAATCACAAAAACACCAAAAGATTTTTCTCTTCTTATAAAATTTTATAAAAACAAAATACAAAATTAAAAAATCAAGAAAAATATAAAAATATGGATCTCTGGCATGTCTTCTGAAAATTGATAACATTTATTGCCTTAGAAATATCATTTAATAATGATACGAGGCTGTAAATAAAGTTCGAGCAGAAGTTCAAAAGCTTTTAAAACATGCCAAAAGATGGCTTGCTATTATTTTCGATAGCAACCCGGTCATCATCTTAAAGGCAAGTATTTCAAAAGGAAATGTTGACCTCTCAACGGGAATTTATTCTCAGACATGGTCTACTTTATGACCATGCAAAGGCTTGTGATTACTTTGCATCACAACCCGTGCTTCCTATATTCCATAAGTGTACGTGTCAGTGCGCTTATGTGTTAAAATAAGAGAAATCTTATTTTCTATGGTGTTGTTTTTAAAATTAAATGATTAAAAATTGAAAGTCATCTAAAAATCATTTTCTAAGACATTGGACCATTTAAACAACGACTACAGCTCTTTAAATAGAAAATGGGTCATTGTTTGAGGGGGAGAAATGTCAAATATCTTCTTTATAAAATCAGTTTGTGATAAAAGAAAAAGGTTTTAAACTATAACGGATTAACAATTAAAGAGGAGTTAATTAAGTTTAACTTATGTGTGCCTTACCTGTTATGTGTTTATGTATGTAGGGATTTATTGCATAAAATAAGTTGCTAGGTATGATTGTTAAAACATTAGGGACTTTTGTGCCATATGTGGAACTAGCTTATACCTTAGAAATCGTATTTAAAGAAAATGATAGGGTTATAATAGTTGAGGGGGCAAAAGGGTCAAAAACGAAACTTGTTTTATAATCTCCTCACCCCCTCCCGTTTTACACAGTACCACACACAATATTAATAAATTTTTTCCCTCCTTCCTCTAGTTCAAATCGTCATCTTTAAGATCGAATCACCCAGACTTTTTCAAGCTTAAGGTATATCTAGAAATATGTTCCCTACACCCTAAATGTCTCATATCTCAAAGGAATTAAGTATTTACAAGCTTTTGTGCTCGAAAACCCTAAAACTAGATTTAGGGTTCATGGAAATCAAAAGTGAATAAAAACTAATATTGTTTGAGGGGTTTGGTTCGTCCAAGGGTGTAATACACTCGTCTAAAGCAGTTTTTAATTTGATTAGCATTTGCTTGAGTTTTGACTTGATTTTGTATGCGTAAATGAGGAAAATAGGTAGAACATGTAAAATGTTCCTGAGTTTGTGTTTTGTATGTGTTAGAACTCTTTCTTGTATGCGTTAGAACCCTTATATCCTTTGTTTGAACATAAATGAAACATATGAATGAGATTTATATGACTTCTAGTTTTTTTGAGCATTATGGCAATTTTTGTGCTTTATTCATGATAAAAATGATTCATTTGTTGTTATGTAAAGTTAAGATGAATGTTCAAATGACCTATGATGTCAAAAATGTGTTAAAATTTACAATTTGAAAATCAGAAGCGAATTAGGGAAAAAAGAAGGAGGCGAATTAAGTTTTTTCCTTTGAGAGGCGAATTAATTTCCCCTTTGAGAGGCGAATTAATTCCCCTTTTAGGAGGCGAATTAATTTCACCCCTTAGGGAGGCAAATTAATCTCACCCCTAAGGAGGATAATTAATCTCACATCTTTAGGAGACGAATTAGTTATTTCATTTAAGGAGGCGAATTAGTGTTTTCCTTTAGGAGGCGAATTAGTGTTTCCCTTTAGGAAGCGAATTAATCTCACCTCTTAAGGAGGTGAATTAGTGATTTACCTTTAGGAGGCGAATTAGTAACTTCACATAAGGAGGCAAATTAATTGTTTCACTTAAAGAGGTGAATTAATAGTTTTACTTAAGGAGGCGAATTAGTAGTTTTCCTAAGGAGGCGAATTAATTGTTGCTCTTAAGGAGGCTAATTAGTGGTTTTTGCTTAAGGAGGCGAATTAGTTGAGTTTCTTTAGGAGGCGAATTAAAGACATAGTTTAGGTAGCTAATTAAAATTCGTTAATTGTGCAATCTAGACAACGTTTGATAAATGCCTGCTTGTCATTAAAACAGTATGCCTTATAGTCTCATATATAAACTTGGTTATATATAAACTGTATTGACAAACTCTTAGCAGAATCATGACTTCCAAAGCTCAACAAATTGAACTGGATAATGCCTTTGTTGCCCCTGAGAACTGTCATGTCATTGGCAAATGCAACATGCGGATCAACCCAGGAATGAAGCTAAAGGAACCCAATTATCAAGTAGCGTTAGATGCACTTTCTCTTACTACATGTTATCCTGCATTCCTTATCACAGCTGAAGTCCCTGTCATCTACATGCATCAGTTCTGGGCTACCGTCATCAAGCATAAATCATCATATCAATTCAAGATCTGTCCTAAGGTTCCTGGTAAAGAGTTTGATGAACCACCTACTAAAGAGGAAGCTTTATCATTCATCCGTAAACTTGGTCACTCTGGAAAGATAAGGTATATCACTGATGTAGTTGTTGATCATCTATGTTGTTGATCATCTACAACCAACCCATGGAGAACTATTGTGCATCTATCTTCAACAAGGTGGTTCGTCTTGTGGAAAATACTGCTGGCCCTTGGACAAAGTACGACTCTCTAGAGTTTAAATACTTTAAGGAATGTACTACAAGAAGAATCTAGACTTTGTCGCTTTAATCTGGGAGGACTTGGCCTACCAAATTGACAACATAAATTCAAAGAATCAAGACAAGATGTTTTATCCAAGATTCAAAAAGATAATCATTCACCACTTTCTAACTAAAGATAATTCTATATCATGGAGAAACAAGATGTTCATGCACACTACTAGGGATGATAGTGTACTGGGTACCATGAGGTTCATCTCTAGACATGCAGACACTCAAGTATATGGTGTAATTCTTCCTCAAGCAATGGCAAATCAACCCTTGCTAAACTCTGATTGGCCTGACAATAACTTACTATGCAATTGCATCCAGAGAGCTTGAAAAACCTCCAATGTCAAGGAAAAGCCAGAAGAAATTCGATTCATCCATCTCATCTGAGGAATCTCCTTCCAAGAAGAAGTCTGCTAAAGTTAAGAAAGTTGCTAACATGTCGCTAAACCTCTAACCTACATAAGAAAAAGGCACCGGTTAAGCGAGCTAGACTAATATGAGGAAGAGTCAAGGGTTTGAATGTACTTTCAGAAGTAGCTCTATCGAAGCATATCACAAAAGGAGTCATACAAAGACGAATCAATAAAGACTTTCACAATCTCACATGCAAATTGCTCAGTTGATGAAACAAGTTATTTAATCAAGGGATTCCCGATTATCAACATATCAAGACAACTGACGTAGATGAAGGACCTGTACTATATCAGCGGGTTCTCGATTACCCAAAATACTATACTAAAAGTGAGAAAGAGTCTTGGGGTGACAGTGGAGAAGAAGATGAAGATGATGAAAACGATCTGAAGATAAACGTAATGATGGTGATGATGATGATGCTATGATGATGATAACCAAGAAGGTGATGACATGAATGACGATGAAGAAGAGATTGACAGTGATAGAACTGAGTCAGACATAATCCAGACCCCTGTTCTCAATCAGTCTAGCACCGAATACTATGAAGAAGAAGAAAAAAAGATTAAAGAAGAAGAAAATATTAATGATGAAGAAACGATGGATGATGAAGAAGATGACAAGGTTACTAAGGAGTTGTATAAAGATGCGAAGGTGAATTTGGGAAATAAAGATACTGAGATGACCGATGCTGATCAAGGTGGCTTAGAACAACAAAATGTTTCTCAAGAATCCTGGTTTGAGCAAGTAGAGGAAGACGCTCATGTGACACTTACTCCAGTCCTTGATACACAAAAGGCTGATGAACCTCTACAAAGTTCTTCTGTCTCCTCCGACTTTACAAGCAAGCTCCTAAATCTTGAGAATCCATCTCCAGCTGACAATGAGATTGCTTCATTGATGGAAACCTCAGCTCGTCATGCAATGGCAGTTCCTGAAATCACATTCGGTTTCACTACAACTATTCCTCTACCAACTCCATTCTTCAATCCTCTCCCACAACAAGCAACACCAACTCCAACACCAACAACTTCTGAAGCTACAACCTCATTTCCTTCACTTACAGATTTCTCATATGTATTCAAGTTCAACGATAGAGTCACCAACTTTGAAAAAGATGTGTCAGAGATAAAGCAAGTTGACCAGTATGCTCAAGCTCTCTCCTCTATTCCTGCTATAGTTGATCATTACATTAATAACAAACTTGTCAAAGCTATAAACAAGGCCATTCAAGCACATAATTTGTATTGCAGATAAGAAGCTCAGGATGAGAAGAATGCTTACATAGAACTTGTTGACACATCAATGAGAGCTATTATTAAAGAAGAAGTCAACACTCAACTTTCTTAGATTCTCCCTCAAGCAGTATCAGATTTTGCAAATCCTGTGATAGAGAAAAATGTCACTGAATCATTAGAGGCTGCAGTCTTGGCAAGGTCTTCCTCACAACCTAAGTCTACTTATGAGGCGGCCGCATCACTCTCCGAATTTGAGCTTACAAAGATTCTTCTAGACAAGATGGAGGAAAGTAAATCACATCTTAGAGCTGATTGTAAAAAGAAACTTTATGATGCACTAGTCGAGTCTTACAACACTAACAAAGATCTATTCAATACATATGGTAAAGTATTTACATTGAAGAGGAGTCGAGATGACAGTGACAAAGATCGAGACCCCTCCGCTGGATCAGACCGAGGGACGAAAAGAAGCAAGTCAAGCAAGGAAGCTGAGTCAACTAAAAATTCAAGGTCAAAGGAAAAAAAAGTCTTCAAGAACCTCTAAAGACGCCTACCAATCTCAACATAAGTCTTTCGGCAAGTCTGCTCATACATAGGAGCCAAGTTATACAGTTGATGACTCGGGAGTGCAACAGGATCAAGAGTTCGACACGGGTAACAATGATGAACAACCCGTTGACAAGGAGGTTTCCAAAGATGATTGGTTTAAGAAACCCGAACGACCTCCAACTCCTAATTCTGATTGGAATAAGAGATAACATGTTGACTCCCGACCTCCTCAATCCTGGATTAGTCAAGTTGCTCGTACTAAAGAACCTCGTACTTCATTTGATGAGCTCATGGATACCTCTTTTGATTTCTCTGCATTTGTCCTGAATCGGCTCAACATCAAAGATCTGACTCAAGAAATTCTCGTTGGACCGGCATTCGAGCTACTCAAAGGCACTTGCAAGAGTCTTACATAATTAGAGTACCATCTTGAAGAATGTTCCAAGGAAACAACTGAATGACTCGACTGGCATAACCCTAAAGGCAAATCGTATCCGTTTAATCTCAACAAACCTCTCCTGTTGATTCGAGATCATCGAGGCCGTCAAGTTATCCCTCGGGATTTCTTCGTCAACAACGACCTGAAATATCTAAAAGGTGGAGATTTAAGTAGACGGTACTCAAATTCAGTTACGAAGATAAAGGACGCTACATATGAGATCAAATGGATTGAAGACTTGGTTCAAAATTTGTGGAGTGTCGTGAAGGTGATATATGATAAACATGCTTATTAGGGTACTTCACACTAGGGTCTCAAACGTCAAGATTTCTACGGGTTTACTGCCAACATATCTTAATCAAAGGATGTCTACTCCAGGAAAAGAATCATTGCGGTTACCAGACTTACAATTATGAAGAAGTATGACTACGGTCACTTGAAAGAGATCGAAGTTCGTCGAGAGGGTCAGAAGCTGTACAAGTTTAGAGAAGGTGATTTCCCACGACTTCGCCTACAAGACATAGAAGACATGTTACTTCTACTTGTTCAACAGAAGCTGACTAATCTCACAATCGACGAACGATATACCTTGAATGTGGCATTACGTATATTCACCAAACGGATTGTCATTCAAAGGCTGGTGGAAGATCTTCAATTAGGTGTTGAAAGTTACCAAAAGAAGCTCAACCTTACCAAGCCAGACATATTCAGGTTAAATCTCAGAAACATAACCACATACACTGCATATTCAGACCCTAAAGGAGTGATATATAAGGACTAGAACAACATAAATAGATTGATGCGCGCTGATGAACTCCATAAATTCAGTGATGGCACGCTCGATGATGTTCGGTCTGCTCTTAATGATATTGCTAAGGGAATAAGGATGGAATATCTGCCAAAGAGGAAATGGAGCGGTTTAGACAAACAAATGGCTCGGGTTATAATTCAGGATATCGACAAGAAACTTTATAAGAGGAGGTTGATGCGGAATTTAAAGAAGTTCGTTGGTATAAGAGAATATGGGAATGACCTCAGGCTGCTGGAACGGACAATATGATTTTGTCATATTGTGTCCTATCTTATTTCAGGTCTATCTCTCATTGATAATTATTCTTGTGAATATGTAAATCAATAGTGGAGACTATAATTAGGCTTATATATAGTGTTTGAGTACGAATTTTCAAGAATTTCTTAGTAAATTCAAAAAAATTCAAATTAACGTACTCAAAGTACTCAAACACCATATTCATTTACCTATAATTTGAGTGGGAAGCATTTAAAATGTTCCAATAATCGGACCTTGTTAATAATTGGACTTCATTTTCAATTTTCCCCGAAACCATAAATATTTGAATTAATTGATATCCAAAATATCAAAAGATTTGACATTTTTGATAAGGGGAGAAGATGTGATTACAATATATGATTAAAGATGTGAATTTTAAGATCTCTAGTGTACGCTAACCCATATATGTGCTAAACTATTTCGATTAATCGATGCCCATATGAAGGGGGAGCAAATGGTTACGTGTTGGCTGAAATATGGAAATACCAAAGACCGACCATTTAAATTACTGTATTGGAGTTATAAGGTGGTTAGGCTTAGGTATCCATTCCCATGATCTAGCCAGAACTAGAGGGATCTACCTAGGGATATTCCACTAGATAGTGTAGAAGTCCTTAGGTATGAAAAAAGGAGTAAAGTGAAATTAAGGGAAAAGTGCCGACTGAGATGGATCTAGTACTGGAACAAACCCAACAAGGTACTAGTTATGAAGTATCAGTAAGCGCTGAAGGAGTTGAAGAATTAAAAAGAAAAGTTAAGATAAAGTTGAAAAGAAAGAAGCCCTTCTTATACTAGGCAGAAACCGGGTCAATACATTTGCTGTCATGAATTACAAAGATGATTGCTGACATTGAAGACTGACATCATGGACCCAGTGATGTAATGCACAACCCTCCCTAGCCACTCAGAATCTCTCAAAAGATTTTTGTTTCATTTCTCATGAAGATTACATGTATTTCTATCAACTTTCTTACTCCGAGTTAGTTGGTATTAAAAAGGTGGCAGTCTGCTCCAGCCTTCAATCACTAAAACCAAAGTGCACTATTGGTTCTAGAGCCAAAAGAGATCATCCATAAATCTCATTAGGACACTTGTCAAAATTATGCTTGCTAATTCACACAATGTGAAAAACAAGAAATATATATTAAGAGTCCTACGCATTATCCTTGTGATTTTGCCAGAACATCCGAGTGATACTTAAGTAATCACAGTGAAGATGGAAATCCTGCTTGAGCCAACATCAAACAAGCTCTTGGTAGGTGACTTATGAGATCCTACACGGATCGAACTTGTGATTTTGGATATCGATTCGATCCAGCTTATGAATTGACAAATGAATTTTGAAAAAGATAAAACTGTTGGTGTGTCATAAAAACCGTTTGCATTTTGACACACCGACTGATTTTCTAAATCAATTTTCAATCTTATGTCCATGGGAAGCCTCACAAGGGTATCTGGGCATAGGAAAGCTGAACACGAATTGACGGCTTAATCAGGAAGATAGTAACTTACCGGTTAACTCTTACCGTGTTGTCTGCTTTGAGACGCTTTGGTAATGAGAACGGCTAGTGCAGCTGTGAAACCCTGTCAATGAGATTCTTTAGAATTCTACCTGATCACAGGCAATATTTATATTGAGTAACGGGGAACCGTGGTTGTTACAACCATATTCGACGAAGTGACAAAGCCACTTTCGTCCATATATGTTGTTTATCACTAACCCATTTATGCAGATTTCCTGACGATGGTAGCAATTTCCCGATCCTGACGATGGTAGACAATTCCCGATGACAATGTCGAAGCCAATAAACACTTGCTCTACTAGACCGACTTATATAAAGACATCATGAAGCTCAAGTACATGTTTTCTAACTTCCGCTACTATGATAGTTTTTGTATTTCTTGAATTAGTGAGAAGTGTTAAATAACATAGATATCTCAAAGAAGTTAACGTCACTCTGATACCGAACGTCTTTCTCGAATTAACGAAGTGTTATAGTTAAAGATCTTCAAGAAAGATGTCTTATTCAAGCTTTCAAGAACATTATGCGCATGTCGGTCCAAAAGTCACAAGTGCACAAGACGGCGACAAGAACACAAGATGATGATAAGAGATTATGCGTGGTTGATGATCTCAAAGAAGTTCAAGTTTACATTCAAGTCAAGCCTATCAGAACAAGCTCAAGCCTAAAGTGAATGATCACTACATCATGTTCACAAGATGAAGTAAGAAAATCAAGTCTGCGAGCACAAGACTGAAGACAAAGCATAGTATGCTAGGTTTAAGTTTTTATAAAATGGAGTGACCTCCCTTAGGGGGAGATTGTTAGGAACACGAAAAGTGTTGGTTACTTCCATTATATTGTTTGATTGCTCGTAAGGTAATATTTGGAAATTAGATATGCTAGCTTAGGAAAAGCCCATGAAAAGCCCATGGACTAAGCCTATTGGTCGGCCCCTATCTTATGTATAAATACCTTCTCCACACATAGTAAGGGTGTTGGTTGGTTGTTTCTTTTCTCATAATATAAGTGTGTATTTTCTTGTTTACTTTCTCTCACTAGAAGCATCCTTTCAACCTTTTTCTCTCTCTAGATTTCTTCATTGTTGTTTGGTGTTATTGATTACATAAGTATTCTACAGTAATAGTGTAATATACTCTATTAGTTAGTAGTATACTCATTAGGCCTTATGGCCATGTATGATATCGAGATGCATGCATGGACTGTATTTAGTTTATGTGTTGTGTTGGGGTAAATGATTCTTTTGGTTGCTAAAATCCTCTTGTAATCATGATGTAGAGATATGCATACTTATTATTTAAATATTAATAAAAGAAAACCATACCATGTGGTCAATGGCTAAAAGCCGACCGTTTTAAATACTCTACTAAATCCATTTCTTTAAATAAGGTAATTTATCCCTTTTGGTTCCTTTATGATAAAGCAGCCTACAAATAGTTGTCCAAAAGTGTTGTGGTCCTTCATCTTTCTTCAACTTTTTTTCTCAGTGAGTGACGATAACATAAATGCAATACGTACCTTTGGATCCGATCTTTCGGTCGATGATGTGAAAGACTTATCTGCTAAATATGAGTTACATGGTCATCTTGCGGTGCAAGCGCCGCTCTCCCCTGTGGCAATCACTAAGGCCCCAGTTGGTATGATGGGTATCTATCAAAAATTCTTGGAGGCTGGTTTGCGTTTGCCCCTTTCTCCTTTGTTGTTAGAGTTGTTGTCAAGCTATGGGGTTCATATCTCGTAACTCTGCCCTGATGCGTTTTGTAAGATTGTATACTTCGAGCTTCACTGCCAGGCTGCGCATATAGTCCCTACCTTGACTTTGTTTCAATGCTTTTACCATATATTCGCTAGCGATGGTTGGTTTACATTCATGCACCGCACACAGCGTAAGTTAGTGGTTGGGGGTTGAAAGTACATCTAAGCTGGTAGCAGACTAAGTTTTTCTAGATAAGGAGGCATCCTTTTTTGCCTTCAATGTGGCTTGGTGACGAGAATATAAGGTCTAACGCATGCCCAAGGATGACAGTTGCATTACGAGAACAAATTAGTATGTTGGAGAAGCATGTCGTGTATAGCCATAATTTTTTGGATGGGGTGCTTGCTGTTGGGGGAATGAGCAATAAATGGCCTCATAGAGACTTCAAACCATGCTTTATGGAAGGAGACCATGGTACGTTATTTCTCTAAATATATACATCTATTTCTTTACTTGGTGTGCGTATGTCGTTGTTTGTACTTGTTTGTACTTATCTGACCCATGATTTATGTGTAGATGTTAGACTCGTTGGATATCTTACAAGCGTTAATCCTTCTCAACATATTATGGTATTGAAACAATAGGAACCATTGGGGGCCAGAAGCCTACCAACTCAGTCTGACGTTGCTCCGTTGTTAGGGTGTGTAACGTCTGCTGTACATCGCTTCGTCTTTTAAACATGTTGCTAAGTATAATACGATTGACCATTATCCCCCAAAGAAGATGTGCCGATCTAAAATGGAAAGTGAGAGGGTAAAGTATGAGCCTGGTTGTCATGAAGCTTTAAGTCTACCAAATAATAGTTCGTGTGTTATCCCACCAGTGGAGGTGCAAGGGTATAGTGCTCATGTAACCACGATGGGGAATATGGTTTTTCCCCCGCTTGCTCACGAGGTTAGCATGGGTCACGGGTTGCCGCTTTTGGGTTTAAGCGATGACTTGACCATTGGCATTGATGACCTGTTGAATAAACTTGAGCAATTTGAACTTGGTGTCCCTTTCTTTTGTGAGGGGTCATCTCTTGAGGGTCGTGGTGTAACTAATGTCAATAGCCTGCCAGAACTTGCCAATGCTGAAAGGTTTGCGTCTGGTCGTATTGTACAAGGCTGTGATTAGGGGACTGATCGCGCTGTTATTATTGATTTCCTTGATATGTTTATTACTGCTGGGAAAAATAAAGGTGAAGGTTTGTTGCCTTCATCTAGTGTAGATGTCACCACGCGTAAAGGTTTAGTGGATATGTTTGTGCAAGGTGTCAAACTTCAGTGGCTGTATGAGGATTTGCTGGTGGAGAATAATAAAATACGAGAAGAAATAACGATTATGGGATGTTTGCAGGTCGAGCAACACGCTTTGTGTGACGAGTTATCCCATCAAAATGTTGTTTCTAAGACGGTTTAGGCTGACCTTTTATCCATGGCGAATTCATTAAAGAAGGACTTAGAGGTCAACTCTAAGCTTTGCGGTGAGATAACGAGCATGGCTCGCTGGCGTGAGTTGGATTTGCATACTACACAAGCAGTATTGGAGGTAAAACAACACGACTTAGATTGTCTTCGACCTCAAAGAAGGATATGAGTGACAAGTATGCCCAGATCGTGTCTAATTATGATGCCACTTTGAAGGAGCTAAATCATATGATATGGGTTCAGTCTGAGTTGAATGCTGATGTGTCTTCGCTGCAACAAATTAACCATGACTTAAACCGCAACTTAAAGTGGGTCATGCGGGATGCCATCCCGCGTGTGGTATCGAGGGTTATGTATAGTTAACAGTTCGTGAGTGCATTATTAAAAGTGGAGAGCGTTGTCAAAGGAATCGCGAAGATATGGGGGAAAAAGGCTCATAGTTTCACGTCGCAACCTTGTGCAAATGATGACCAAATTATATCCCAAAAGACCGAGGAGGTTATCGACGAGCATAAGCATACGGAGTGGAGGTGTGTGAATGAACTTATCAGTGACCCATCACCCCAATTGCTCCGTCGTGCTTTATGTGTTGGATGGAAAAAGTTTTAGTAAAGAGTCGAGTAATGTGCCTGCCGTTCCAATGGCACCGTAGTGCTTCAGGTCAGTATGGGTAAGATGGTTAACTTTGTTATATTATTAGCTAAATAACTTTTTCGTTTCAGGGAGTCGCTGAGTCTCAATTTTGCTTGTTTTGGAGATAGCGACTGTGGTAGTATGATCTGTTTAATTAAGCAAATATGGTATTTATGTTTATGATGTATGATGGTACCTTGTAATGACCAAGTTAATTGTGTTTTTAAGTATTTATCTTTTCTGTAATATAACTTGACAAAGTTTATATATGACTTGCATGGCTGCATATGTATTTTCATTCTTTCGAGCAAATTATGTACCTAACCTACTAGCACGTTATTCATGCATGAATTATACTATTAATATATTAAATCATTTGGTGTGGTTTTATGAGCACATTTTGTCTGGTTATGTACTTGATAATTCGATTGTTAGTTTTGGTCATAGTTTTATCTATCTTTTTTTACACACACACTCACACACACACATATATATATATATATATACCTTTATTTTTTACTTTTATGATTTTTGTGTGAACTGAACCGAACGTGTTTTTATGTTATTTTCACGACCTCTTTTGTTACCGCGCGTTACCGCCTCATGTGCGGTTTAGTCACGGAGATTTCCCGCGATGCTTTCATTGTCGACACTTGTATGTGCGAGTATAGATACTATTGTCATTGTCGATTCGCGATAAATGTTGCCCCTCTTATTGTCGGGGTATTGTTATCGCTAGCGTTTAAAATTGTTCTCCTTTTTATTATCGTGATATTGTAAGGTATTTATCTATGGTTTTGCATATGAAGATAAAGCTTTGCTCCAAAGTACATTTATTTAATTACATAAATACCATTTATCTTACATGTGCATATATTGTACATTTATTAAACACGATGAACTTTGCTGGGAGCGCTTTTCGTTCATTTTTCTCCTCTTTCTTTTTTTAGAAAGAGAATTTGCGTAAATTGCTTATGTACCATGTTCGCGAGATCAACTTTCCATTCATGTCTTCTAGGACATATGTGTCGGGGCGTCTTGTCTTGATGATTTTGTATGGTCCTTCCCAATCAGGGTCTAGTTTCCTTTGACCAACCTGCCTACTTGCCTCATTTTTTCTGAGAACAAAATCCCCAACTTTTAGATGTGTGGCTCGTACTTTTTGATTGTAGTATTGCTCCGTTTGGTGTTTGTACTTGGCTTCACGGAGTGCTGCTAAGTCTCTCCTTTCTTCTAGTAATTACAGGTTTAGCAACATATCATCGTTGTTCGAGTTGCTATTGAAGTATTAAACACGGTAGGTGGGAATCCCTATCTCTGAGGGTTGGAAAACTTCAGAACCATAGACCAGGCTAAACGGAGTGCAGTTGTTCCCTGTTCACGTTGTGATACGATAGATACGTTAGGTAGTTTGTCAACCCATTATCGTTGTGCTTTCCTAAGACGCGTTTTAAGACCTTGAAGTAATGTTTGATTGGTCACTTTAGTTTGACCGTTAGCTTGGGGGTGTGCTACCGAAGTGAACTGTTGCTTTATATTAAGCTCCTTGCACCAATCACGAAAAGGATTATTCGAGAATTTCTTTCCATTGTTATTAATTATGGTTCCTGGGATGCCAAAACGACATCATGTTGTTCTAGACAAACTTTAGGATTTTGTGTCCGGTGATTATGGCTAACGGTTATGCCTCGACCCATTTAATAAAGTAGTCAACAGCTACTACTAGGAACTTCACACGTCCTGGTGCCTCGAGAAACAGGTCGACAAGGTGTTGGGTTTTTACAACTATTAACCATTAAAGATCACGAGTACGCAGCGGAAAAGATAGATCACGTATAGAATATGTAATTAACAAGGGTTCAAGAAAGTGTGTACCTTTTAGCAATTAAGGAATACACCGTCTTGAATATACGCGTGTGTATAAATAGAATACCACACAAACTAATTAAGTTACCAAAGTAGATAACCTCTATGGTATGCACACACTACACGTCACCGAGATACGCTAGGATGCTAGTCCATTCTTCACGAATAAAACAACCGAACACTTTGTTCTTGCTTCTTGTTATTAGATCGAACAAAACAAATAACCCTTATTTCTTTTCTATGTCACACAAAGAGAAGTGAACACACATTCGCATGCATCATGCATATCTGTGTGTATATGTCTAACATATGAATAAATCTATCATGCATGTGCATGATGATATTATTCTTTTATCAAACATAGAAAAATCATAATATCTAATATAGTGATCGTTATGTAACGATTGAGTTTTAGGGATAGTATCTGTCTTTTAACCTTTTGTGCATATCTAATATCATCCAATTTATGAAGCTTAAGGGGACTATATATATAAACTTGGTCTCCAAGTCATAATACAACACCTCCTTAAGTTTTATTAATTGACACTCTCCTCCCTTATACTTTTTTAGTTTGATCGGTCCCAACCAACACCCCACGGGTTTGGTTTTCGTACTAACAAGTCCCTCACTTGTTAATATCTATTAATTAATTATATCGTCTAACGTTATAATTTAGAGACCGTTTAATTATTTCGTGAAACATATTTCCAGCCGTATATTTATTTATGATATGGACATATCCCAACAGCTCCCACTTGGACATGTCACAAATAAATATAACAACATTGGTAAGCGTCTAGCAACACGCCAATGTTCCCAGAAATACCTGAGTGTACTTTCATAAAGTCACAGTTAAATGATTTATGAATTTACAATCCCTTTGTTTCCGATACCGTGTTAAAAATGGATATGGATCAATAGTCATTCCATTAATTAACGATTATGGATTCTCGTATATATGATTAATCTAGATTACCAAAAATCATTGAGACATATCTTCCTGAGTTTTTGGGTGCGGCCACACATACATCTGATTAACCCTACGAGGGGCCCAGTGGTATCATACTTCAACTATTGAAGGAACAAATTCTTTATTGACTACAAGTGTCCAGTCATCATGTAGCATAAACCATTCTGACATAGCCCTTATTAGTTACCTTATTCAGGATAACTTAAACTATATCAAGAAGGAATAAACAAGAAGGAATATCCACATATGCTAAACCTACTTGCATCTCAAGTCTAAGGATTTAGTAAATTAAAATCACTTACAAGATTCACTTAATGACGCCGATCCATAAAGTGATAATCTTGTTAGTTGGGGAAATCCAATATTCATCTTATGAATATCATGTGAGTTTGGTGGACTTATCCTTAATATCACCAATATCAAATATCTTCAATATCACCAATCACTCAGAATTGTCTTAGTTTAACACTATTCCCATATTGTTAATCGACAACGGATTAATTTAGAATAATACATTTATTATTCATGGATTTAAACATGCAAATATAGGACACAATTTATATTAAATATAACCCATATACCTCGTATCATTATCATTAATAAAATTGTCTAAACATCCCTTATCCAAATACTAAATAGATCAAATGCATGATAATTCTAGTTGACAAATCATGCCTCAAGATACGACAATCGTACTTGTTGACAAGGCTTAGATTTCATAATTTCAATAGAATTTGATCTTTAGGAATTTTAGATACTTCATTTCAAGGAATTCAATTAGTGTAGTTCTTGAAATTCTATGATGAATGTTTGTACGTGTATATCCTACACGATCTTAATATTGACACACTATTATCTCATCAAACTATTGAAAACAATCATCTTTTCACCACTTCCAAAAATGTGTAAAGCATTCTTATTCTTTATTGATATAATGCAACTAGCTCACATTTGAGCATCAATAGTTTCACATGGTCATCATCAAAAATGAAATCATACCATGACTAGTATTGAGTGTCATCTCAATTCGATTTAGCATCCGTGTACACAAACAACCCCATGCTTTTAAAATCCGTAAACAATGAATATTCTCTTAATAATGTTTGGCACCTCATGAACTCTAAGCTCATTGGTTTATTCTAATTGCACAATAAATTGTTGCAATAATATCCTTAGATTTTCATTACTATGGACAAATCCATAATCTAAGAAGAATTCCAAAACCAAACATAATCTATTAAAATATTCAATTCAATGATTATCTAATAACTTTCGATTAAATACCAATGTTGTCAAATCATCTTGCATTCATGCATGATACAACTATTTCTCTACACAATATGATGTACATAACGAATCCTTTAGTCTAACTTAAGATTTCATTCATGTTCCATCTTATCAAAAGATATGTATCCATTGAGACTTTCTAAATGGTATGTCAAATTGTGTTAGATTTATATACCGCATATGTTCATAGCAATAAACATATATTTCAAGGTTGTATATTTAATTTCCTAAATCTTTCAGGTGAAGGAAACCTGAACATAATACTCCCACTAGCTTTTAGAAATACTCAGGAGTTATCTTTATTTAACAATAAACATAAGATTATTCTCCTAGATGCTTGCAATGATCCATACTTGGATTCTTGCCGTTTGTACACTTTATAAAGATTATATGAATTCATAAACTCCTTTGATTACTAACCGTCCTCGCAAAAGCAATCATTCAAGGAAGAGTTTTAAATTCTATTGTCATATTTCATCTATATGAACACTAGTATGACAATCAACCATCTTTATATAATTAATGCACATAGAAAGAATATTTAATCACAATCAATTGCTTGAGTATGATTAAAATCCTATCATAATGTATGCATTATGTATGTGTACAACATTGCCCTTATGAGTTTGAAACCAAGAACATAACCACTTGGGTTTTTCTTCTCTTTTAAAACTCATTCTAACTTTACAGTCTAACTGTTTAGTTAAAGATCAATCAAGTTCCAAAATTGATTATCTTGTGGACAACATCTTAACATTCATAGTTTGAGTCATTTGTCAAATTCAAAATTCAACAATGCATATTAATGGTTACACCATGATACCGAATTCAAAATTCAATAATGCATCTTTAACAGGTTCCCATGATCCTGTGACTCATATTCCTTAATATTGAAATAACATTTATCAATCAAGTATTTGAGGTATCCTTACGGATCTATGAACGAGAATTATATCATTATGAGGTTTAACATTTACACGTAACATTTACTTGTAAAGCCTCAGTATGATATTCACTAGTGTGTTTAGAAGGTTATGTATTTTGTATTTTTTTATCTCTTCCAGATCTAAAACGCTCCCACTCACTTTTTGTAATTAAAGACTCTTCTATAATTACTTAGCATGTAGAGGGACATTACAAGATACATTGATAGTTCTTGAGTTTAGTTTGTTAATGTCATTCTTCATAAGACTTTTAACAAATTTAGAACTTCAATTTTAAGACTTAATGTGAGTCATCACATTCCATAATCATGATGGTGTCTTATTAACCTTCTAGGTTAGAGTTTTATTGAGTATATACTAGACATACTCAATTTCAAACCTTGAGAGATTTGGAGGTGAAATATTTAAGTTATCAAAATCAAATAATTTGATTCAATACTCTAGACATACCATAAAAGTGGTATTCTATAAGTAATTTCATTGTGAGACTTTACCACAATCTTTATATAACTTAATATTATTTTAGGTTACATACTAATCAATTGTGTCAAACCAAATTGAATATATAGTATTTAAAAACCTATTTGCATGCAATAATGTATACGGCTTTAACTAGTTCAAGAACTCTATCCATGTTAACTGTACATTATTTTGCCTTTGAACAATTCAAGGACTTTTGTTCATGTCATAGCCAGAAGATATAACTTACTTTATGTTATAAGTCTTTCAACATTTAAAAGACTTCATGTTTATTAATTTACATTAAACATAAACATATTTAACTAAAGTAATTTTTGAACGTTAACTCTTGGCTTCAGTAGTAATTTCAAGTTAATCAAGATTACTTTATTATTTGGGACATTCCAAGAGCACATAAACCTTTTACTCAAAGTAGTCTTTAAATCAAGATTACTTCATTATTTTGGACATTCCAAAAACACATAAACATTTTACTTGAAGTAGTCTTTAATTCATATCTCGACATATTGTTTCTTACCTTACGGTCAAGAAAACCTTTAATCATATCGTTATTGTCATGTGTTGTACCTTGCACACAATAAAGATTTCTCCCACTTGTGCATGGCACAACATCATACACATAGTAAAACCACACGACATTCGTTTGTTTATACAGACAATATGATAGTGTCACAGATATTAGCTTTACAAGTAGATATAGAACCACTTTGTTTAACAAGAAATAACACTTGACTATCCTTAAAAACATAAGTATCTATAGTCGGAAAATTATATATTATCTCAAGATAAACAAGAAATAATATAGGTTACTACCAAGATAAAGAACCTTGTAGCTCCCACTGAATTCGACAGCATCACATGAATGTCTTGTTCAGAAATAATCGGGATGCTCCCACTGGATTTGACAACATTGCAAGTGTTTCATAACCAGTGAAAACAAATAGTGGTCTATTTATTTCCAACTCTATTTGAAATCTAAATTAGTAACATTTACTTGGATTTCTAAAATTTCTACTACGTAGATGAGGGACTATCCATCAAAGCTATTTATTAACTTGAAAATTGTACATGCAATTTCCTCCTTAATTTTGATTAAGACAAACAATTAGATACATTATCCTAGTTTGCCTTTACCATTTTGCGGTAATAATGGTATTTTTCTAATCAAGAACTCATAAATACATCTTACATTAAGATGTTACCATTTGATAGCTTTAAGAACATATTCTCTAGTTATCTATATGTCTTATTGATGGAATTATACATTCATAACAATTTATAATTATAACATCAAAGTATAAATATAGCGGAAGCAATTAGGATCAGATTACATTAGGACAATTCCTACGTTCCTATTATAACTTTCCGGAGCAAGAAAGATATTAGGAATGAGTCTCCATGTTCCTTACAAGGAAAGGAGTCTCGGTTTGACTTCTTTGATAAAGAAACAAACCATTGTTTACGGTTTTATCGTTGCATTAATACTATTAATAGAATCGCAAAATTCAATTTTAGTATTTTCGATAATACTCCTTGAAGAAAATTAACTACCCATGTTTATTCAAATAAACAATTAATTTTCTAAGGTTAGGATCCTACTTGACATACCACCACCACATCAGTTGATCTGCTAGTGATGGTGTATTCAAAAGGTAATCAACGATTGATAGTTCACAACTATTGCAACTCCTAAACCATATGGGACTTACTTTATTACAATAATATCTAGTAAGCATGTTTCATCCCATCTATGTCGCGTGTTAATAGGTCTAACCACAACAACGCTAAGTCGTCCAATCAAAAACTGTGATTATGTAACACTCACCGTCTCACGGAAAAGCGTATAATTACCTTGCGATTGCAAATCTACACACGTCTCACGCATAGTAAAGAGCAATCTACAAGTGTTTTTACAAATTGGATGGCAACAACTTAGTTGAAAAAGGGTATTTTATTTGACGTGTCAAATATGTACGAAGAAGCATGCATACATCTTCGTATCATAGATTTTAATAAAAACTTTATTCTCAATTAAGTTATTATTACGGTATCACCTATTAACATCGTATCAAATACATAAATAGCGAGACCTTAAAATTGACGATTCAACGTATCTTTAAATATAAAGATTTGCTTTTTACCGCGGGAAAAGATTAAAGAATGATTAAAAATCATTCAAACCCTAGACCATTCGCGACTTCCTACATAGTATGCAAAGGTAAGGAAAACTACAACGTATCGAGTATTATAGGGGGTAATGGTACTACAAGACCAAAAGTCCTGATGAGATCTCCCCGAACCTTATCCTTGCAACTATATAGTACTTTTGCAAATTACGTCATTGATAAAAATTAAAACTTTAATTTAAAAACACATTATGAACTATAAATTGCTAGTCTAGTCATGGAAGATTTTATATCGGATGTAAGCCGAATCCACTTTTGACCTTTTGCATTAGATAGTCCATAATAAATCTTATTTCGATAATCATTAGTCATGTTTATATTTGTTTTCCGAAAAACCCTTTTATTTTCTGAATCGACAAATCGAGCCCAGCCGAACGAAACCGAACCGACTATTTCGGTTTTGTATATTTATAGTTTTCGGTTTTGGTTTTATCGGTTCGGTTCGGTTTTGGGTTCGGGTTAAAAACAAGAAAATTTACGCCTAAAATTATCTATTCGATTTGGCTTTTGTCGGTTCGGTTCGGTTCGGTTTCGGTTTGGTTTCGGTTTTTTCGATAAAATTCGGTTCGGTTTCGGTTCATGTTTTCCCTCAAATTCGATTTTCGGTTCTGTTCGGTTTTTGTCGGTTCGGTTTTGTTTTGAACCGATGCTCACCCCTTTTGAAGTGATCACGTCAAACTCTAAAAAAGAAGGCATTTTTGCCTTACGTTTGTAAACGACGAACTTAAATCTCTTAAACTAATCATAAAAAAATTGGAAAATTTGTTAGATGAAAAAGGAAAGAGGGTCAAGTATTGAACGTTTGATAAGCCCATAAGCTTATTTTTGTAGACTTATGAATTTATTTGTTTGAGCTTATGAGTTTATAAAGTTTATAAGCTTAAATAGAAAAGTTCATGAAGAAAAGTTCATAAGACACGATATATTATTTATATAAAGACAGATAACTACAATTGCACATGTACAATGCTAATAATCTTTTAGATACGCAACCTAAAGTCGACAACGTAATATAGATCAAAATGTTGGGTTTTTACAACTATTAACCCTTAAAGATCACGAGTACGCAGCGGAAAACATAGATCACGTATAGAATATGTAATTAACAAGGGGATCAAGAAGCGTGTACCTTTTAGCAATTAATGAAATCACCTTCTTGAATATACGCGTGTGTATAAAGTTAATACCACGCAAACTAACAAGTTACCAAAGTAGATAACCTCTATGGTATGCACACACTACACGTCACCGAGATACACTAGAATGCTAGTACTTGCTTCACGAATAAAATAACCGAACACTTTGTTCTTGCTTCTTGTTATTAGATCGAACAAAACAAATAACCCTTATTTCTTTTCTATGTCACACAAAGAGAAGTGAACACACATTCGCATGCATCATGCATATCTGTGTGTATATGTCTAACATATGAATAAATCTATCATGCATGTGCATGATAATATTATTCTTTTATCAAACATAGAAAATCATAATATCTAATATAGTGATCGTTATGTAACGATTGAGTTTTAGGGATAGTATCTGTCGTTTAACTTTTTGTGCATATCTAATATCATCCAATTTATGAAGCTTAAGGGGACTATATATATAACCCAATGACTTGGTCTCCAAGTCATAATACAACATCTTCTTAAGTTTTATTAATTGACACTCTCCTCCCTTATACTTTTTAGTTTGATCGGTCTCAACTAACACCCCACGGGTTTGGTTTTCGTACTAACAAGTCTCTCACTTGTTAATATCTATTAATAATTATCAAACGTCTAACGTTATAATTAACGACCAATTTAAATATTTCGTGAAACATATTAATATAATTAATATACAAAAAATATATTAATTACATTGATAAACGTATCATCTGTGTAAACGCGTGTGCCCCCATAGGCTCACATATTTCCGGCCGTATATTTATTTATGATATGGACATATCCCAACACAAGGTTGATGCCTCATTGGTAGAATGGCCAAGGACTTGAAATACTTGTCCTGCCGCATTGTGGTTTTCAGATGATGGGCGCGTGTTCTTGGTAACTTTAGCAGGTTTCAACCAGTCCAGTTGCGTCTTGATACATCGTGGGCCAATAGTATCTCAGGCGTGCTACTTTTCTGGCAATGGTTCAAGCTTTAGCGTGTGCCTCACATGACCCGATATAAACATCCTGTAGTACGTAGCTAGCCTGTTTTGGCCCTACGCATTGAAGCCATGGTGTTAAGTAACCTTTCCCATACAACACATCTTGCTTGATGGTGTATTGGGGTGCCTTTATCCTGATCTTGCGTGCGATGGTTGGATCTGCTGGCAGGTTTCTGGTCTTGAGGTACTCGATGATTAGACTCATCCAGGTTTCCTCTTGTTTTGTTGTCGTGTTTACTTCTCGGATGTCGATACTTCGTTGTTCAACTGCTTCAACCAGGACGTTCTTTGTAAGGTGTACAAATGAGGAAGATGCCAACTTGCTTAGGGCGTCTGCCCTTTTATTCTTTGACCAGGTATTGTTTCATTGACGCTTCACGTGCTTCGTATGTACATTTCACGTGATTAGTGATGAGCAAGGAGTTACTATATATATATGTAAGTGTTTTACGTCAAGTCGGATGGCTAGCTTCAACCCGTCAATTAAGGCTTCATATTTTGCCTTGTTGTTTGAAGTGGGGAACTCAAATCTGAGAGCATAAGTGACTTCCTTACCGTATGGATCTGTCAGAATAAATCCAGCTCCATAGCCTTCATTGCTTGACGCACCATCCATATACAACATCTATCGGGGCAATTGATGTTTCGTAGATGGTAACGTGACCTCTTTCTTTTCTTTATGGATGTCATCCCGTGGACATTCGACGAGGAAATCGGCTAAGGCTTGTCCCTTAATTGAGGATCGAGGCTTGTACGTGATGTCGTGTTCGCCTAATTTGATGGCCCATTTGGCAATCCTTTACGAGTTTTCAGGTTTAAGAAGCACCTGTCGAATTGGTTGGTCTGTGAGGACGCAAACTTGGTGGGCCTGGAAGTATCGACGCAGGCTTCTTGTTGTGTGCACCAATGCTAACGAAAAAAATTTCTATTAGGGGTTCGTTCCTCTCCAGCCCTTGCAATGCTTTGCTTACGTAATAGATTGGATTCTGAGCCTGGTATCTGCCTGCCATGAGGACTGAACTGATGGCCTCCTGAGATGCAACCAAGTAGAGTGTTAACGACTCTCATGGCTTGGGTACGATTAACACTAGGAGAGACTTGAGGTGATCCTTTAGCTCCTGAAAGGCAACTTCTGCTTTTGTACTCCACTGAAAGTCTGATTTATTTATGCTGCCTTTTAATGCTTTAAAGAATGGGAGTATCTTTTCCGCTGATCAGGCAAAAAAAGTCCTAGGGCGGCAAGCCAACCATTGAGGCTTTGTACTTTATGGATATTCCTTAGTGAAGCCATCTTACAATGGCTTTGACCTTATCTGGGTTTACCTCGATCCCTTCCTTCGTAATCATGTGTCCTAAGAACTGGCTCGTCTTTACTCCGAAAATGTATTTCTTTAGGTTTAGCTTCATATTCATACGCCGCAAGGTGGCAAACGTTTCTTCGATGTCAGCTATCATACTCCCTTCGCTTTTGCTCTTTATTACCATGTCATCGACATATATTTCTATGTTGCTACCCAGTTGTTTTATGAACGCTTGGTAGACTGAACGTTGGGACGTGGCCTCTGCGTTTTTTAGTCCGAACGTCATTTTTTCATAGCAAAACGTCCCATGCTCTGTAGGAAAAGCTGTTATTTCTTCATCCTCTTCCTCCATGCGTATTTTGTGGTATTCTTTTTACGCATCCAGGAAATATTTGAATTTGAAACTATCAAGTGATTTGATTTTTTGGTCAATCTTCGAAAAGGGTAGCTGTCCTTTGAGCAAGCCTTGTTTACCCTTGTAAAGTCTATGCACATGGGCCAAGTTCCGTCATTCTTGCGCACCATGACCGGGTTGGCTACCCACTGGGGAAAAAATACCTCTATGATTATCCGTGCTTCTACTAACTTTGCGACTTCCTTATTAATTGACTCGTTTTTTTCCTTGGCCAAGACTCGTTTCTTTTGTCTAACCGAAAGAAGAAGGTATAAACGTTGGGAATCTTTGCATCAGCTTGTAATTGTCTTTATTTGGTTGTTGTAAACATGTGGGCTTGCTGAACTTCCCCCTCAATAACCCCTTGTCATAAAAACGGAAAAGGGGGGACCAGGGGGGAAAAAAATATCTTTGTTGGTCCACACAATTAGTTTTTTTTTTTTTGGCGTGAGATGTTGTGCTAAGGTTTTTTCCGTCCATTCACTTGTTTTGACGCACCCAGACCCCCCCGGGTTTTTTTGGCCCTTTACCCAACTGTGGAATAAAAAAAAATCCCTCCTTTGATTATCGGTGGGCATTCCACTAACGTTTTGCGAAACTTCCCTATTAATTAATTTTGACATTTGTCGTTATCTTTTTCCCTTGGGGCCCCCAAGACCCCGTTTCTTTTTGTCCCCCCCCCTAACCCGGGAAAAGGGTACGCGGGATGTTAATGTTTAACCACGTTGCTTTTCCTGACGAACTTCCCCCTCATAAACTGGTGAGGAAAATCTAGAATTCCCCATTATCCTTTGGGAAGGTCCCCGGGGAAAAAACTCAAGAATGAATAAGCCATATAGTAGAAGAGAGTGAATTTTTCACTTATTTTTATTTCTCCCAAAAACTTTTAATTAAAAAAGTATAAATTTGAAAGGGCTCAAAGTATGAATAAGCCATAATAGAAAGAGAATATTTTCACTATTTTTCAAAACTTTATTAAAAGAAAATGAAAGGAAAATATAATTGGAGCTTCACCCTCTAATGTTGATTAGAGGGTGTTATTTATAGTCCTAACACAAGGGAAGTTTCATCTAATGACACTTCTAGTCCTTGTGTTTTAACTTAAATATAAACTATTGTAATTTCAATAATGTCACCACATTTTCATTCCTAATAATCTTCCCCCAATATGGCGGCATATGGAATTACTTACAATGTTTCCTACAAGTACAAATAAAAGTAAAAGCATTCCAAAGTCCTTCCAAAGCTGAAGATATCTGCAGTTTGCTTTGACTTCAACACGTACTTCAGCTTGGATCTTTTATTTACTTGTAGCAAATACAATGTAATATGTATAAACCGAGTTAACTTCCCCTCGGTTCATACTGCATGTCTTCAAGCAGTTCATCTACTTCTTTTTGTTGAAGTTTCTGAATTAGCTTCCCCCCAAACAGACAACCATTTGAAGCAAATATGAAACTTTGATATAGTTGACATATCTTCTAACTATAGCAGTTTAAGCATGCAGCGGAATCTTTAGAATATGAAGTAAACCACACTTAGCAGTAAATCTGACTTCTTCATTGCGGTTAAGCAGCAAATCCGTTCAGGGGAACATGCAAGAAATCAGCAAGAACTTCTCACGTGTGCACATACTTCACACAAAACAACCCGTAGAGGTCGAAACTACAACACCAAAGTCAATCAAGTCCTGGATGTTGTGTACATCAAAGTCAACTAAGTCCCGGATGTACACGTTTCTTCCCCCTGATTGTTGCAATCTATCAAAATATTCAACCAAAAGGAGATGATAATCGAAAGAGTATGAAAGAGAATAATACAGGGACACCTTTCTTCCCCCTGATTGCATTCGATGACCATCGAAAAAATCATAATCTGTGTACGCCCAAATATTTGATAGTATGACCATGTGTGAAGTAGAATAAGTTCGGTTAAGCACAAACTATCCCGTGAGAATCCACTGATTCATTTCTCCTCTAACTTATTCATTTCCAACCTCTTATTCTATCATCTCTTTGTAATGACTATTGATGGAGAAAACTTAGTATTACAAATTTGATGCTGAAGTAGACTAACCCAAACTTGTGTCTTATGTCTTGTACTACCCACACGACTCTAAACTTATACTGAATACTACAACGTAATTCCTTAAAGTATAAGTAGACCAAA
>BQNB010041033.1:0-47026 GCA_026074375.1 Tanacetum coccineum | reverse complement strand
CACATAAACCGTACCTTGCAACAGACATATAAGTCAACACTAAAGGTTTGACTAACCTGCTCAAGTCACGGTTGTTACACCAACTATACATGGGCTGCAAAAAAATTTGCTTTTTATCTAACTTCACAGGCCCGCATCTCCTAACCCGTAAATGGTTTCGGTTAGGTTTTTACGCCTACAAAAAGGTAATCGAGTCTATTTTACAGATTTATGGGCCCTACAGTTTCAAATTTTCCGTAACACGTGTAAAATTACCATTTTACCCTTAGTTACGAAAACTGATTTTTCCCAGATTTTTACCGCCTCGGGAAAACGAATGTATCTCCCAAACCGTACATCCGTTGAGGCCGATTCAAGGGCCAAAATTTAAGTTAAATTGTTATCTACAAGTTTTAGTTTTACGAAAATGGGTGTTTCTATAAAAAAAATTTAACTTATAATCAAATGAAAATCTGTGTTTGGTTTCCGACTACTTTCACCGTTTATTTCATAAAAAATTCACCGGATATCGATACGCTTCGATTCAACCGGCCAAACGAAGCTAAGACATTGGCCTAGGTCCTTATATTTTTAACAAAACGTCACACATCACCCAACTTTCCAGAATCCCATCTAACCCTACTGATGTAAATTTGTCACGAATTTAGTCTCGCAAATCCATCTTTATCAAGTTTCTAGCCCAATATTTTTATGTACAATGCCATATTTTTTACAAATACATAATAAAAAATATAAATACATCTTAAATACAGTAGGTACATCAAAAATAAAATACTTTTACAAAGAGAAATTAAAGAGAAACAACAAGCGTATAAGAAGAAGAAAATTATAATGAATGATAACGATGGTCAACAAATATTTTACCCACCCTAATCTTAGAACAAAATCACCCAACCAAAACTTGAAATAACCCTTGATGAACTTCTATAACCCTTTTAATTCAGCCCCTAAACCTATTAGAATGATAATCTTGAAGGTGATTTGAAGAGATTATAACTAGAGAACCATAACTAATACATGAGGACCTTTAACTTGTGATTGATTTTTGTGTAAAATAGCTTGTAGAAAATTTTGGAATGATGGTGATGGTGGGATGAAGGTGGATGGCTCAACAAGGAGAGAAAAATGAGAGAATAGTTATTTTGAAAACACCTAGCATAAATGAGAAATGATGGAAATGTGAAATGGTTGCATGCAAAACACAATGATGAGAGTATGGGAAATTACAAAACCAAGAGTGTGGATTTAGTGTGTGTTTTCCCAAGGGTGGCCGGCCCTTGGGTTGGTTATAAAAAAAATATTTTTTTGTTATTTAATGTATAATTAAATTTGTGTGCAAAGTGTAGAGTTAAATTAAAAGGTATAAGCCTAAACGTATAAACGTAAAGTCTAGCAAAAGTTTAGGCGGAACCACGAAATGAAAATCCAATAATAAAAATAGAAATATGACGTTTTGGGATACTTTTAAAAAAATAATAAGTTACGTAGGACACGTAGACAGATTTTAAATTTAAAGACGGGTTCACGTTTAATAAACGTTTTAATAAGAACCGCGGTAACTTATTTGGTAAATCGTAAAAAGTAAATTTTACTCAAAAGTAAAATAAATAATAAAAGTATAGATTAAAATAATGACCTGGAATTTACGAAGTATTAAAGTCACCCCCTATTAAGGGAACTCTGGTCCCCAGAGTTTAACTAATGCCTTCAGATGGCGGAGTGTTCGGGAAAAGGTAAAGGTACTTGCAATAATTATGTATACGCACACGAAATTTTGCTTTTTGGAAATATAAGTAGAAAATTAATTTTGACAAAAAATTTAAGATGACTACTCCCAGCATAGCATGGTCCTTCCTGTATTATACATAGGTGATCAGGCTATGTATATGATGTGTCGTTGTGTGGTGTATATTTTTTTGATTCAAGTTTTAAATTTATATTTTGCCGACTTAACCAAAAACAGCACTTTAACCGGCAGTGTACCCAGTTGGTGGTAGATTCGTGGTAAATAGGATGTCGAACACTTGAAGCGAGGTTAAATCTCTCAATTTATTTATATTTTGGTAATCTAATCTAAGTTAATTCTAATCTAAGTCAAAGCTATGCTAATCCTATGTTAGTTCTAATCCTAATTCTAACAGATAAAAGGAGGGTTTTAGCCTGAGAGACTTGTACGGGTTTGGTTGATGACTACAATCAATTCAAGACACTTTAACCCACGCAAGCAAATCAACATAAGATAAAAGAGCGATCGAGCCTTATCATAAAAAACTGTATTAGCCATCATTAATCCGATTAGAAGTTGGTTTATTTATTCAGTGCAATAATTATTTATCTCGAAGAGGCATATCATTCTTAGACTTAGGCGGAACTTCATCCTAAGACTTAGACACATTAATTCTGTCACAATTAAAGCATCCGCATAAACCATCCTTATTTGTTGATTATAATCTATCTTAGGGATTAAAGCAATGGTGATCTTGTTAAACCCTAGCTCATAGAGACTTTACCCACTTACTGCTTAATGGTAATCTATACACTAGTAGTCCACTTGTCCAACTATCCAATGGAATCAGAACATTATTTGTTGAATTATCTAGATTCATCTACTAGTCAACATGTTCAATAAACCAAAGGCAGTTTTCGTTAACTAGTTAAGCCAGAAGCGTATCCTTAGCACAGTTTTAGAAGGACAATATTTGTGATCCTATGTATAAATTACTATATGGAGAGCTATCCCGGCACTTAGATTACTTGGTCTGTATCACTAAATCTAGTTTAATGATAGGTCGCATACAAAAGCACGTAAACAAGTATAAATTGATAAACATAAACAAGCGTGCAACGATAAATTAAGAAATCGAGATATAAACAAAACCAAATATTTAGATCTTCATAATAATGGCTAATAACCGAAGGTATTAGCCTCCAAACATCATAATTAATACAAGAGTAATGGCTTAGCCAAGGTAAACTAACCGAGTTAACAAATGATACCAAAAACTGAACGATTACAAAAGTATAAGAAATTACACATTGTCTCCTATGGATTGGAATGCGTTGCAAGACCACTTCTGCTCTTTTTCTCCTCTGAAAATCGACCTTTGTGGTTTAGGTATCGAGAATATGATTTAGCACACTTAAAACTCGTTTTTTGAGTTTTTTATTTATATTGTTTGGAGTCGGTGTCGATACGGCATATCCAAGGGATTAGATACGACGTATTGGGGGTTTCTTGGAGTAGGGACCACGTTTGATATCTTCCAGAATCTTCACATACTATATCTTCAATACGGTGTATTGGTCTTCACTGGATACGGCGTATTAAGCTTGTTTCCTTCGTGGTCTTTGGTGAATGCAGGCACGGATACGCCATATCTTCCTTGATGGATACGGCGTATTGGTAGTCAGAACAGTAATCTTCAAAATATCTTCGTTTAAGCTCCAGAATGCGTACCTTTTAGTCAAGTTTCACCAAGTACTCCATAATTACTGCAATTCTCAAATATGAACAATTAAGTAATAATTCTTTGCAATAATTATACAAAATGGGTTAATTACATGGGATAAATGATGCTATAAAATAGACGTTATTTGATGTCATCAAATATCCCCCCACTTGAATCCTACTTGTCCTCAAGTAGCCTTTAGAAGTTTATAAAAATAAATCCCTAAGGATTTTTTTTGTTAAAGCATTTATTTGATCTATTACAAGTACACAACCAAACAGCTCACGAAATAGGAAGATGAAAACACTGAAATCACTCAACTAATCTTTGTGGTAACATGTAACTAATTTGCTCAATTGCTCAGCCGTGATGAGTATTCTATCATAAGCTTGGCAAGGATACACATGTCCAACGTGAAAGCTAAGGAGTAACAAGTTTATAAAGGTAAAATAGGTTTTTGTATAAGGCTTAGGGTTGATTACTCTAACTAATTTTTATCGATACTAATATTCTAGGAGGGTGACAAAGACCACACATACACACCCGCAATGACGGGATAGATACATGTGACTGCTCAATCCCACCTCGGATAAGCTAAAGAGTAGGACTTGTAGAGTAATATAGGGTATGGATCTTTTAACTTTCACCAATAGTAATAAACCAACAAGGCAGCTGACACATGCATACATGGCCATAACGACGAAATAAACATGCAGGCTCGATCACATCCTCATTCGCGTAAAACCCACGGTTAACGATTAGGAAAGGGAATTAAATTGTTGCTAAACAAAAATTACGAAACTAATAGACTAGGTCCAAGATATACGTTGCTAGACACTTTTTCCTGACCGTTACCATGATAAAGACACAACTATTTACAAACGTCTTGATCATTAATAAAAAACAACAACCAAAGTTGGTGTTCTCGCAACGTTAAAATTTCCTCTCATCCGTACCAAAGATAGAAAATTGACACATGACTCGGGAAATACATACTTTACACTTTAAGCAACTAGCAACTGATAAATACTTTCACCAATAGTAATAAACCAACAAGGCAGCTGAGACATGCATACATGGCCGTAACGACAGAATAGACATGCACGCTCGATCACATCCTCATTCGCGTAAAACCCATGGTTAATGATTAGGAAAGAGAATTAAATTGTTGTTAAATAAAAATTACGAAACGAATAGATTAAGTCTAAAATACAAGTTGCTAGACACTTTTTCTCGACCGTTACCATGATAAAGACATAACTATTTACAACGTCTTGATCATAGATCAAAAACAACAACCTAAGTTGGCGTTCCCGTAACGGTCAACTTCCCATTCATCCCATACTTTACATACTTTACAAGGAAAGTGGCGATATCTTCCACTTTATACAATACTCTACATCGTTGATTTCTATCAACGAATAATCAATCATTCGTATAATTCCTTCGGTAGTTGCGAAACGATTATCTCCAAACTTTTCTTCTTTTTTTTGTTGTGATTTTTTTAATTTTTTTATTTTTTTTGCTAAGACTATACTACGAAACTCGGTGTAGTTTCACCATCTTCACGATCATAATAATTCCGGATAATTCCTTCGATAATTCCAAACGAATATTCACCAAGCCCTAATGACAAGAAGCAGGAGTATTTGTTTTGACTTCTACAAATGTTGTGCACGTCAATGACAAGTCGAAGATTGTTCATGCTACATCAAAGTTTCAGAATCTGCTTAAGATAGGGATGTTGGTTTGGGGGGAAGCTGATTCAGAAACTTTGCCAAAAAGGATTTGTCACGGAGATACACTCAACTACTATTGACTTTCTTACTTCGAGTTAGTTAATATTGAATAGGTGGCAGTCTGCTCCAGCCTCCGATTACAAAAAAACCAAAACGCACTAATCGAGTCTAGAGCCAAGAGATCATCAAATAAATCTCATTAGGACACATTCCATGACAAACACTTGTTGAACATCATTAAGTTCACAAGCTGTTAACAAGAGTCCTACGCATTATCCTTGTGATTCTGCCAGAACATTCAGAGTGATACTCTTTAGTATTCACAATGACGAATGGAAATCCTTCCAGTGTCATCATCAAACAGCACTGCGGTAGGTGACTTGCGAGATTCTATATGAATCAAACTTGTGTCAACTGGAAAGAAACGATGGTGCGATTCAATGTGAATCAAACTTGTTCCAGGAAATGAATTGACGGCTTAATCAGAAAGATAGTAACTATCTGATTCACTCTTACCGTGTTGTCTGCTTTGAGACGTTCCGGTAATGAGAACTAGCAAGCATGGCAAATCTAATACATCTGTGTTAGAAGATCCTACGCTTTGAGCTGGAAACCCTGTCAAGGAGATTCTTTGAATCTACCTGATCACAGGTACAGTATTTATACTGTAAAACGGTCCTACGGAACCGGAGGTTAATCTAACCAAATCCGGACGAATGACAAAGCCATATTCGTCCACCCGCTTTATTGCTAACTGTTTTATTTCAGGATACATAAAGATGGAGATGGTGATGCCTCATTCCAGCTGAAGTCGGATTCATTACCACATGCTCATGCTCAATCTACAAAGACATTCTATAAGCATCAAGATTCAAGAATCATGAAAGCTCAAGAATTAAAGACAAAGACTTCCGCACAAACTCTGATATACAAGATCTTCCTTCAAAGATATCAAGTCTATCAAGGGAGATTGTTAGCAAGCTTTCAAGATGATGCAAAGTATGAGCATGTTGGTCAAGACACAAGATCGCAAGGTGGCAAAGACGATCAAGACAAAAGGATAAAGATTTAAAGATCTCGGACATAAAGACGAAGTCGAAAGACAATGACAAAGGCTCAAGATCAAAGATCACAAAGCATGAAGGAACAAGCCTACAACGTAGACAGAGACAAAGATCACAAGAGCTTAACGACAAAAGCAATCTCATTGATCTCATGAAGGAGTGTCACAATGAACTCACTTCGGGGGAGATTGTTAGCCTCAAAATATTGAGTCGAACAATGGAAGTTCGTTCATAATTATATTAGGTCTCGGTCACTAAAATAATATACGTTGTAATAGGCTACACGGGTAAACGGGCTCTTAAATGTAATCTAACCGGTCACGTGTATCGGGCGAAAGCCCAAGTAATCCCGAGCCCGGCCCGTAGAAATACCAAGGCATGAAAGCCTCTTGGTATTAAGTATAAATACCCCTCTCCAAGTATGGAGAGGGGGTTGGTTCTTGTTAATTCCCATTTTGTAATTTACAAGTTAATCTTCCATCTTTTTCTTCTCTCTACCTTTCTCTCTCTAACTTCTCTCTAAACTTCTTCCATATTTTCTCATCTTATTTTCTTGTTTCTATTGTATTCGAGCAATCATATATTGGAAATGAAGTGATTGAGGGTAAACGACACTTTTAAGATGATTCAAGTCATGTTATTAAATTTAATACCTTGATAAAAGTTTAGTTTTTAAAAAATTTATCAGGTTGTACATGATTGTTCCAAAGCTATTTGGGACTCAAGTCTTAGGCACCCAACATCGGTGAGTGGATTCTTATTAACATACGGTAATGGTTTGACAGACATATCCCTTGAAGAATGTTTGATATCGATTTCATTATCATGATTGTCTTTTTCTGACTTTAAATCATCGGGATGAATAATGTTAAAGAGGAATAGATCATTAAAGTACAAAATGTTTTGTTCCTCTTCATCATATTCAGACAATAATGTTTCATCTTTTAAATCAAATTCATCGATATGTTGAGGCTTAAAAGTCCATTGTTAAACAATGGCTGAAAATTCTTTTCAAATCTTTAAAAAAGTCTAAATCATCAAAACAAATGACTGTAGGCTCCGGTGATGGAAGTAAAGGCATAACTTTTTCATTATTGTTTTTCGAATCCATTTTCAAATCATTGGTAGAAATATTTTTATAAGATAACGAGTTTTAGTCAAAAATTATCGTGTAATCTTCATCGTCGGAATCGTCGAACGAAACTCTAAAGTCAATTTCATCGTTAAGAGAACTTACCGTGGGTTTACAAGAAAGTATTTTTTTTAGATGATACCTCGTCATTAAAGGCTATAGCTGGGAATTCGGATTCAAATGGATTGAGGTCGTGAATTTCTTCTTCATACCAGATCATACATTACTTGCAGTTTCCCAGTTTTAAAACACTTTCCCACGTTTTCTAAGTTTTTCTTCTCGAAGCCAGATGTATTACTCCATAGTATTGTTTGATCGTACATCCTGTTAAAAATCTTTTAGGTAAAACTATTATACTTAACCAATACCATCTTATTCAGTGTAACGGAATTCGCACCGTAGTACAAACAGAATAGCAAACATGCAGGAATATTAACTACTCTAAACTACACTATATCTAATTAACAACTACCCTAAGGTTGATCTAATCTAATGTTAAAAAACCGAAACATAAATAAAAATCAAGATTTAATTTTAACTCCCTCGGCAAACGGCGCCTACAACTTGATGTGTCGTTTTGTGTGTGTTTATTTTATGATAGGTTCAAGTTTTAAATCATAGTTTCCCGACTTAACAAAAAACATCCACTTTAATACGCAGTGTACCCGGTCGGTGGTAGATTCGTGGTAAGTATGGTGTCGGAACACTGAAATGAGGTTTAAATCTCTTAATTTTTTATATTTGTTTTACTTATCTAGGTTATTCTAATCTAAGTCAATCTAATGCTAATCCTACTATGTTAGTTCTAATCCTAATTATAACTCGATAAAGGGAGTTTTTCAGCCTGAGAGACAGCACGGGTTTGTTGGTGATGGTGACTACAATCAATTCAAGACACTTTAACCCACGCAAGCAAATTAACAGAAGATAAAAGAGCGGTCGAGCCTTATGATAGAAAACTGTATTAGCCATCATTAATCCGATTAGAAGTTGGTTTGTTTATTCAGTGCAATGATTACTTATCTCGAAGAGGCATATCATTCTTAAACTTAGGCGGGACTTCATCCTAAGACCTAGACACATTAATTCTGTCACAATTAAAGCATCCGCATAAAGCATCCTTATTTACTGATTATAATCTATCTTAAGGATTAAAGCAATGGTGATCTTGTTAAACCCTAGCTCATAGAGACTTTACCCACTTACTGCTTAATGGCAATCTATACGCTAGTAGTCCACTTGTCCAACTATCCAATGGAATCAAAATATTATTTGTTGAATTATCTAGATTCACCTACTAGTTAACATGTTCAATAAACCAAAGGCAGTTTCCGTTAACTAGTTAAGCCAGAAGCATATCCTTAGCACGGTTTTAGAAGGACAATATTTGTGATACTATGATTCTAGATGTATAAATTACTATATGAAGAGCTATCCCAGCACCTAGATTACTTGGTCTGTATCACTAGATCCTGTTGAATGATAGGTCGCATACAAAAGCACGTAAACAAGTATAAATTGATAAACATAAACAAGCGTGCAACGATAAATTAAGAAATCGAGATATAAACAAAACCAAACATTTAGATCTTCATAATAATGGCTAATACCCGAAGGTATTAGCCTTCAAACATCATAATTAATACAAGAGTAATGGCTTAGCCAAGGTAAACTAACCGAGTTAACGAATGATACCAAAAACTAAACGATTACAAAAGTATAAGAAATTACACATTGTCTCCTATGGATTGGAATGCGTTGCAAGACATCTTCTGCTCTTTTTCTCCTCTGAAAATCGACCTTTGTGGTTTAGGTATCGAGAATATGGTTTAGGTATCGAGAATATTATTTAGCACACTTAAAACTCGTTTTTGAGTTTTCTATACTGTCTGGAGTCGGTGTCGATACGGCGTATCCAAGGGATTGGATACGGCATATTGGGGGTTTCTTGGATTAGAGACCACGTTTGATATCTTTCAGAATCTTCACATACTTTATCTTCAATATGGTGTATTGGTCTTCACTGGATACGACGTATTGAGCTTGTTTTCTTCATGGTCATTGGTGAGTGCAGGCACGAATATGCCGTATCTTCCTTGATGGATACGACGTATTGGTAGTCAGGATAGTAATCTTCAAAACATCTTCGTTTAAGCTCTAGAATGCGTGCCTTTTAGTCAAGTTTCACCAAGTACTCCATAATTACTGCAATTCTTAAATATGAACGATTAAGTAACAATTCTTTGCAATAATTATACAAAATAGATTAATTACATGGGATAAATAATGCTATAAAATAGACGTTATTTGATGTCATCGGTATAATTGAAGACTAACGATGCAATGCTCGTTTTTGTCAAACTAGTGTTACTTTTCTCAAAGTTAAATGGTATAAACCATACTGTTTATAAGGTGGTATCCTAAATGGTTTATAAAGTAGTAAAATAGTTCATAAAGTGAAAGCAACGTAGCTTATAGGATGACAACAAAATAGTTTATAAGACCCTAGCAAAATGGTTTATAAGATGGTAGCAAAATGGTTTATAGGATGATTGTGAAAATGTTTATAAGGTATTAGCCAAACGATTTGTAAAGTAATAAAACAGTTCATAAGACGAAAACAAAATAGTTTATAAGATGACAATAATTTAGTTTATAGGGTAATAGCAAAATAGTTTATAAATCGATAGATCATAGCAAGTATAAAGATTATCCGTATAAACGTAGAAACAGTCAAAGAAAATGAACGTAAAGAGTCATTTGTTCCAACAGATCGCGAACCGAAAGACTATAGAGAGTCATTCGTAGAATTAATCGTTGCAAACGAAAGAACCGATTGATCATAATAATAGTATATAGAAGTAAATATCAAGGGTATCAAAATATAGTAACGGTCGAAAAGAATAATCGTAAAGAATTATTCGATCAACAAAATGAACGTAGAAAGTCGTTTGATATCTGCTGAACTTAGAAGTTGAGTTTTTAGCGGCATGATTCTTCAAAATCACATGAAGTAACGAGGAAAAAAATGAGATGTTAATGAGTCGTGTTCTAAAAGTAGACATTCCCAGACGACACATTATGAGGGAATAAGTTAATAGTCGTTTTTCAATTTATCGGCATGTTTTTATGCGGTGGGTTACGAGACGACGTATGTGTTTCAGGAGTACGAGGCGGGTGTTCAACTCAGAGTCGAATAATAAAATAACCAGTGGGATTGAAAACTGTGTCGAGTTTCAATATCATCAAAAACGGTATTATGGAAAATCATGAGAAGCTTTTGAGACCATTGTATCGCTAACAATGTTTTGAGAAGGTTTTAGGGATCGTTGTATCACTTACAACGTCTTGCAAATAAACGAGGCCATTGTGTCACACACGGTGTCTTAGAAAAGTTTTAGTTTTTATATAAATAAATCATATATAAAAATATAGTGATGCTCTAGAAATCAACCATAAGTATAAATCGATTGTTTATACAAATAGCCTTTATATAATACTAATAGTAATGATATAAATATAACAGCATAGGCAGTCAGGAAGTATACGCGCACGGATATCGGGTAAAACCATGAGAGACTCTTAATTATGAAAAAAATAGTTATAGTCTAGGTTTTTAATACAATCTAGTTCTCTATAACCAGCCTCTGATACCAATCTGTAACACCCCCAAAATCAGATAGCATCGGAAGGTAACCAGGGGTGCTACTTCATAACACAAAGTACAAGTTACAAAAAACGACCTCTAAATGAGACGTTTTGAAAAGTTACACATTTGATATTTTTAAACGTCAGAGTTTACAAAAAGAGGTCCCAACAGTTTTAACAAAACACAGTGTTTTCAAAATAAAGTTTTATCGAATGTGATAATATGCGGAGTCTTCAAAATATATTCGTGCGACTTCCTTTCAAGACAACACCATAAGGACCTGAGATAAACATGCTAAAAATGTCAACAAATAATGTTGAGTAAATTCATAGGTTTTATAAGTAAAGCAATGGACCACAAGATTTCAGTAATAGTAGACTAATGAAACACATTCATAAGTCAAAATCAGTTATTATTGCCCTAAGCTCACGACACCGAACCTTAACAAGTTACAAACCCCAATCAGGTTTGCGCCCCAAAATAGGGAGTTCTACCTAACACCCAAGTACCAATTCAAATGTTAAATGCGTCCGTTGGTTGGTATTAGTTGTTGCGTACCCGGACGGGGATTGTTAGTCCCAATAGATCTATTCACAACACTCACGTTTACTTTACTAGCAATTAACGGCTCATTATTTCAGAGGACTTAAATGGCAGTAGTGGTACTTAGGAAATAATATTTCAGGCATAACATACAGTTTTAGTACTTGCGTCCAAACGTAAAAATAGCATGTATCTCCCCCGTGGAGTTTGTAAAACAATTAATAAGAAAAGAGGCTATGAACGCACCTTTTAGCGATACAACAAAAGTCAATGGAATAAACGCCGAAAAATGTCGAGAAAAGATAACGAGAAACGAGCGTCAGGAAGCCGAGTAAAACTCTAAAAGCAACCTAAAAATATTGTCGCGACTTAGAATATAAAAATATTACGCAACCATTATAAATAAGTTTTTAAAAAATCTTTTATAAAATAGTTGGCATTGTACACTAGTGTATTAGATTTATTATAAAAATAATTGGGCCCAAAAATATGTGTCCAACTTAACACCCATAAGCCCAAAACATTATTTAATTTAATATCTCTAAGCCCAAAACAAGTATTTAAATAAGTTATTGCAAGCCCAAATACATATACCCATTTTAAATGTCTAAAAGTCCAACTATACATGGGCTGCCAAAATTTTCGGGTTTTATCTAACTTCATGGGCCCGCATCTCCCAACCCGTAAATCGAGTCTATTTTACAGATTTGTGGGCCCCACAGTTTCAAAATTTTCGTAACATATTTGAAATTACCATTTTACCCTTAGTTACCAAAACTGATTTTTCCTAGATTTTTACCGCCTCGGCAAAACGGACGTATCTCCCAAACCATACATCTGTTGAGGCAGATTCAAGGGCCAAAAGTTAAGTTAAACTGTTATCTACAAGTTTTAGTTTTACAAAAATGGGTGTTTCTATACAAAATTTTAGACTTATGATCAAATGAAAATTTGTGTTCGGTTTCTGACCACTTTCACCGTTTATTTCATAAAAAATTCATCGGGTATCGATACGCTTCGATTCAACCGGCCAAACGAAGCTAAGACATAGGCCTAGGTCCCTATATATTTTACAAAACGTCACAGGTTACCCATTTTTCCAGAATCCCATCTAAACCTACTGATGTAAATCTGTCCCGAAATTAGTCTCGCAAATCCATCTTTATCAAGTTTCTAGCCTAATATTTTTAAGTAGAATGCCATATTTTTTACAAATACATAATAAAGAATATAAATACATCTTAAATACAGTAGGTACATCAAAAATAAAATACTTTTACAAAGAAAAATTATAGAGAAACAACAAGCTTACAAGAAGAAGAAAATGATGATGAATGATAACAATGGTCAACAAATCTTTTACCCACTCTAATCTTAGAACAAAATCACCCAACCAAAACTTGAAATAACCCTTGATGAACTTCTATATCCCTTTTTATTTAGCCCCTAAACCTATGGGAATGATAATCTTGAAGGTGATTTGAAGAGATTATAACTAGAGAACCATAACTAGTACATGAGGACCTTTAACTTGTGATTGATTTTTGTGTAAAAAAGTTTGTAGAATATTTTGGAATGATGGTGATGGTGGGATGAAGGTGGACGGCTCAACAAGGAGAGAAAAGGGAGAGAAGAGTTATTTTGAAAACACCTAGCACAAATGAGAAATGAGGGAAAGGTGAAATGGTTGCATGCACATGGGAAACTACAAAACCAAGAGTGTGGATTTAGTGTGTGTTTTCCCAAGGGTGGCCGGCCCTTGGGTTGGTTATAAAAAAAATATTTTTTTTGTTATTTATTGTATAATTAAATTTGTGTGCAAAGTGTAGAGTTAAATTAAAAGGTATAAGCCTAAACGTATAAACGTAAAGTAAAGCAAAAGTTTAGGCGGAACCACGAAGTGAAAATGCAAATAATAAAAATAGAATTATGACGTTTTGGGATACTTTTGAAAAATAATAAGTTACGTAGGACACGTAGACGGATATTAAATTTAAAGACGGGTTCACGTCTAATAAACGTTTTACTACGAACGCGCGGTAACTTATCCGATAAATCGTAAAAAGTAAATTTTACTCAAAAGTAAAATATATAATAAACGTATAGATTAAAATAATGACCTGGAATTCATGAAGTATTACACTTCACTACATACCCCTTGGTATTGGTGGAACTAACATAGAGTGTAACCATGATCTATGCCTTATGCAAGAACCATGATCAAAGATAAAGAAAGAAAACTCTATGTGTATGTGTGTGGGTGCCGTTTGGATCTCATCAAAAGGAGGAGGAGGAAAATGCCTTGGCTTATATAGAGAATTCTTGACTTGGAGAGGTCTCTTTTGTCCAATGGATAAAAGGGTGTTTGGACAAAAGCATGCACCAATTAGTTTCCCTCCATCTTCTAGAAGCTTAATTCAAATTTGAATTAGCTAGTTTCTCTCCATCTTCTAGAAGCTTTGATTGGACATTAATGGGCCTTGATGGGCCGAACTCTATTGGGCCTTAATAGGATAGCCCGTTTGCTTGGCCTGATCCAACTAGTTAAGCCTGTATGAGTAGGAGTCTCAAGATGTCGAGATCGAGTTAATAAATGTATACTTGTGGTGGATAAGATGGTGAGATATCCGTGAGTTGTGGTGGATAGGGATGGTGAGATATTTGTGAGTTGAAGTATACATCTACGAGTAACTTGTGAACTTTACGTTATGTTTTACCAGTTACATGTTTGTCGTCACCAAAACATAAAGAAAATGTATAGATTAAATATCGTAATATTTGCACTAACAGAATCCTTTCGGCCTATATACTACATCATCACGAGCGCATTAAGAATGGTTTATATCAAATATGCATACATATGAATTCCTCCCAACCCGGTCGGTCAACATAAGGAAGGGTCTTAAACACTATTTCAACTTGGGTTATTTATAGATTTACTAATCAATTCTCACAAGATTAGCACCGAATTGTTATAGATAGACAATGTGAAATTCATCAAGAAAAAATAAAGCCTTTCGACCTACTTCTATTTCAATGACAAATCAAAAGATAAATAATGATCCAAGTAAAACAATATCGAATCCATAAGCATATATATTCACAAGTAATACTAATATCGTCCAAGTAAGCGATACACATCCATATCATAACCAACCAATAATCAACATCACAAACATGAATAAACTCAGAAAACATATCAATATTATCAGTAAAGATATGTACCAAATCCATTTATGCGACTAATACGAGTATAAAGTACCAAAACTAATATTTCGACTACAACAACCACCAACCCAAAACTAATAATTCCATGATCAACCAACAGCCCAATGCTACTGAGATAACCCGAAATATATCACATAACTTCTGGAAATCCGCAACGTGTCACCAAATGGAGTGTTTGGTAACAAGGTTTATGGTAGTGATCTTAGGAGGATTTGGTGTGAATCCTCTAAGAATCAAAGTGGGATATGTTTAGGTTCTGGAAATAGATGGTATGTGGTCTAGATATGGTGTTAGAACTCTGGGATTTCGTGGTATAGTAGTGGTGGTGATATGGTGGTACGCCAAGGATTAAAGGGGTGTTTGGATCATTGGATCCAAGGATCCTCACCACTAGTTCTCCTTCTCCAATGATAATATATGTTTCCCCTGGAGTTCTTGGGGTATTATAAGTTTTCTAACACTTAGGGACCAAGGCAAATAGTATATGATTGGATTGGGAGTTAATATGAGTCATAAATATGACTTTTTGGTTGTTCAGACGCGAAGTGCGTCGTACTTTATATTTTGTGTGTCGTACTTAGGATTAGTGAAAAGTGTGTCGTACTTATTGGCAAGTACGGCGTACTTCTGGTCATTTTCAGCTTTTGGACAAAAAATCAAAGTTGTAGATAATTGTATTCCCATCGCGTGGCCGCCTGAATCAACTCAATCATAGTTCGTATGCTCAAGTTATGGCCAAAACAGTGGACAGGTGTCGGGAAGCCTTGAACTTGAGTTACTTCTTTGTTTAAGCTTCATATCTTCGTGTATTCTTTCGTTTTCTTCCACGACACATCACATGAACCTACAATAGCAAATATAGTCTATTAAGTATCGAAAGTTCATATAATTAACCAATAAATATATATAAAAGCACGGATAACGCATATAGAATATGTATAAAATGCACGTTATCACTAGCACTATTATCTGTGGCATAATATTTTTTTGGTAACCATGGTTTCCAACACATTGCCTGACTAATCTACGGGGTTTGAACCCACCTTCACACAAACTCAAACCAAATAAAGCCCTCCTTTTTCAGGAGGTGGCGTGGCCACTTCAAGGTTGTGTGCACCTAGCAGGAATTGAACTTGAGACCTCACATATTTTAGAGTGGTAGCCACAAACCCCTTTGCCACTAGGCCACCCCTGAGTGGTTATTATCTATGGCATAATACAAAACCTCTTTCAGCTCCTGTTCAAAATCGAGATCATCCATCCCCACATCAATATCAACAATATCAAAATCGACATCATCAAAAGAGACATCATCAAAATCGACATCTTCAAAAGAGACATCATCAAAAACGACATAATCAAAATCGACATCATTTGAAACGTCTTGTTCATTCTGACTTGAATTATCCAACCCAAACTCATGGTCAATCTCTGCCAATAGTTTTATGAACTCAAACTCATCACTCAGCCTTCTAGTTCTATCTTTAATCATTTTTTCTGTAGACCATGGTAGTGGAAACTCATTGTCGGAATCACATACACGAAAATCAATAGCAACAATAGTCCCATCCTTCCCAACATGGATGGTCTGATGAAATGTTACATATAGTACTTTTACCCATGTTTTCACTGTCAGCATCTAACTCCATTCCAATAGCACCATTGACATCATGATCCATAATTTCTTTTATCAACACAACCTTACCCTTGTCATTCGCTCCATAAGGTGCTTCTCTATCAATGAAACACCGGTTTCAATATACACCTCTACTTCCCTAAATTTAGGAACATACTCCAAAGACATTAGTGGTAGCAAACCTTCATCCAATGATTGCCCATGTATCCTAAAATGCATAAACAAAAGCATACCTTCTATGTAACCTAAATCCTTAAACATTTCTTCCGGTGTGTACATGCCAAACATGTCACGATGAACTAAGTCAAACCAATCTATAGTTTCAAAACGATATTTTCTTTCTGGTGGTGAAGTAAATTCACCATTGTGATGGATTTGCAAAGTAAACAAGTTTTCATTCAAATATGTGTAACATTTAAAACATAAACAAGTTTTTATTTGCATGATCTTAACTACACATTGTACAAAACAATCAGAAATATTCAAACGAAACTAAGCTTACCATAAAGGAGACCTAAATCGGATAGGGGTACTGTGAGCACAATATTGCCAAAACTTAAGCATTCTCAACATCTTTTTTATTCTCCTTGTGATATTCAAGTTCAGGGAAAAAAAATGAAACAATCATATATAAAACATTTAGAACAAGTGTGTACATCGGGTTTTGTAATAATGTAAATTGCAAATTTACCTATGGGAAGACAATTTTACCATGTGTGGTGTGGGCTAGTTGGCGGGAAGAAGGAAATGACACAGAGGCCTTCACATGCAGGGCACGCAAGGTACATAACGGGTGCTTCATTAGAGAAAACGGTTTGTGTGCGTTTTTGCACTGCCACGTAGGATAGAGGGATACAATTGGAATTAAGTTTGTATCATCGGCGATTTTGCAAAAATCGGCAACTTTAAGTACATAATTTGCAATATACCTTTTTTCAAAATGATTGCATTGGTCGTATATATGATTGTTAACTTTTTTATGTCTGGTCTTTTTCACTAACACCCGTTGTATCTCTTCGATAAATCCTACATGTGCAAGACACATACATACGGTTTAATCTTTTTACATATCTTTATCATCTACCTAAATTTTGTTATCAGATTCTTTTTTCTTTAAAACATGGTTTCTTCTGAAAATGTTGAAATAGATGCCGGAGTATAAAATATGTATATGTTAGTATTGCAAAGAACCTTATTTTTTTTGGAGCTGACGCTTTTGTTTTTTTTTTGTTCATAGTCCACACGGGATTCTAGTCTAGTTAATATATGTTCCGGATAATATTGAGCCCTTGATCAAGTCCTAGTCTCAAAATTGGACATACATTTAGTCATTACTCATTTCAATCATTTATCAATTACTAGTTGGTTACCCGCACATAGCGGCGGCAATAAAAAATTTACTAACTCAACTTTTTACGTAATTTCCTACCTATTATATACTAGTTATACGTCTCGTACACGCACAGGGCTTACACATAAATCAAATTTATTTTAAAATTTTTGTTTAACTACGGGCAATAAGAAAAAGGTTCTCGTGTTAATGTTTTGTAATTGTATATAATTACAACTAAATAATTTGCACGAGGTAGTTACAGAAAAATAATTAATTATATTAATCAAGTTTTTTCAAACCCGGGTTGACCTGGTTGAACCGTAACACCAATCCGAGTGACCTGGAAGCCAGATTTTGCCCAAAAACCAGGTTGAACCTTGACCCGGTAGCTCGACTGGGTCAATTAAAAAAGTGTTTTTAAAACATTGCTTAATATCAATTAATATTTTGTAAAGATTTTTTTAGATAAAAGATTTAACTTTATTTAACTCACATGAGTGTTGATATTGATGTTGTTGTTCAAATTTATCTACATGTTGGTCCAATTTTAACATTTTTGATCAATCAGATCGCACGATTATGCGTACATGCCAAAATCAAGCGTTCTGATTAGTTCAAAATTTTTTTCTATAAAATCGAATCTCATATAAAACTCCAAAATAATATAATTCTTTTATTATATAAAAGATAGCTCGGTTAATTCAAATATCAGGCAGCACTAGTCCACATACGAGGACCATAAACAAGTTCTTTGAGAAACCCAAAACTGAATAGCAAATCCACCGATCAAATTCTACACGATATGCTCCATGTTAAGATGGTCGTTTAAAAATGAATTCGGTTTATAAATTATGTACAATATATAATTTTTAAATTTTTTATATACAACTCAACATTCAGGAAAATAGAAGCAAATTATAAACATGTAATGCCTACAAAAATCCCATCACACTCGCAACTTTACAAAGCTGGCATGAACAACAATCATATAACAAGCAGAGTTCCACATATACACATTTTTCAAGTGCTATCATCACTTATACTGAATATCATCATCACCACCACCTATTATGTACACATCAAACCTAACAATGACTCTCGCACCCACCATGACCGGGACACTCTCCACCGCATACAAGGGCGCTTGAGTAAATTCACACAAGCGCTGTTTTGCCATGAGTCATGACATCCCAAAAATAGCAAAAATACTACTTGTCGTTCCTTGGGGTGCTCGATCTCTTGCTATGAATACGTCTTGTTTCTTGCTAAAGGAGTTGGTTAGTTTCACACTTAATGGCTTTTTGAAACATCCTTCAGATGTATCCTTTTATGTGAATTAACGAGGCTGAGAATGTGTTGTGCCTAGGTATTTATCCATTGAATCTTTCTTGTGCTCCGGATCAAGGCTGTGAATGTTAGCCACTATGTCAATATGTGGTTCATATATCTCACTTCCTTAATTACGGTAACAATTTTTAAGGGTTTATTTGCACAAAAGACCAACATACTCCTTTTTCTATAAAAAAAACCAGCTTACTTTTGTTTATACAACCGAGTAATTTGAACACTGTCCAGTTAGGTCATTTGGTAAAAGCATTTTTACATAATTTTTAACATTATGTATATACATAATGTTTTTATATCTTATCATTATTTATAAAAATTGGCGTTTACGGGTTTTCTGGTTACAAAATGACCCAATCAGAACACAAAACCACCTTTTAAGGACTCACGTGTCCAAAAAAGAGTACAATGACTAAAACGAGACAAATGAAAACATACATTGGTAATTTATGCAAACAGCTCGATTACTATATTGTATATGTACAGAAAGATACTGACCTATTTCGGACACCAAGAAGGGCAGAGTGAACCGCTCGTGCAGCAGCGGAAGCAGGAGCTATGGCTGCTCCAGGAGCCGCCTGAACAGCAGTAGACAAAGCCGACCCTACACCATCCCCACGTTGATACTTTTTCAAGGGTGTTTGGACCAACGCCGAAGCTGATTTTCCTAGACCATCAGTTATGGTTTCAAAAGCCTGTCATGTCCAAGCCTTTCTATGAAATGATGCAAATGCCAACAATAATAGTGAATAAAGTTCTGAATTGCAATTGTAAATTGTAATTTTGTTCTTGATTACCTGCTGTACTCCTTGACGAGCATCTTTTGGCTGAGCAGATCTTACATTAGGGTTCACTCTGGTTTGTATAGGCCTTGGTACAGACGGTGGACTGGTTGAAATTATGTCTTCTGCTTGAACGAGGATGGCATGAGCCCCGGCTGCCAAATGTGCTCCAAGTCCAATAGCCTCAAGTGAGACGCTCCTCAAAAAGGCAATTGTACCTAGTCATAGATTATGATCTAATCAACACCAAAATATATTTCTTCGTCTAAAACAGTAAAGAAGGTTGAAAGGAGGTGACAGATATCATAAACTATTACTAACATTCAAAAGGGATTAAGCCATAGATAACTCGATGAGAGTACAACCCTCACGCAGCCAGAGTTTATGCATGTGTGACTTCTGCAGATGTCATTCATGCTAAATTAAAGAGGGATTTTGTGCATAATTTTATTTATTTTGAAACTTGCTTATTTGATTGTTGAGACTCTTATGGATATCTGGTTCGTATCATTGGATTTGTGTTTTGGACTTGATTATCTCATTATTGTGACTTGAAGACCCAACGGCAATTCTTAGAATTTAGATATACAAATTATTTTTTTATTTTTATTTTTTTTGGTAACCATGGTTTGAATAATCAGACTTGGCTTTAAACCAACTCAACAAATCCACGGGGTTTGAATAATCAGACTTGGCTTTAAACCAACTCAACAAATCAGTAATCTCATCCATCGATTTAGGACAATTGTATGAAACCGCCTCTACTTCTTTCACAAAAATTAATGACAATTTCAGTGATCTCATCTATCAATTTCTTAAATTGTAAGATTATTACAACTTCAAACAGCAAAAGAACATGCAAAAACTTTTCCCGCATCTCATTTCACTATGATTGATTATCAGATTATGATTATTCTAGAGCACATATGCACTTCCAAAACACACACCCCAACACCCCCTTTATCTTACACCGTGCATGGAGAACAATGTGTCATTTATCTGATGTGAGGGAACTGAGATGAGGACCCATGACATGGAAAATAGTGATAGATGGCTACAACATATATGTAGCCTATGTAAGTTGGTACCAGTCAATAACATAGCTAGTAGTAGAATCAGACCAAGAACATAGTTGCTTAAATAGTCAGATGCAAATTTATGAAGTATAAATTGCCTTTGTCCAACCTTTCAGCGCAAAACATATTAGCTATTACGTGCGTCTGCGTGATTAAGAGAACAAAAGAACGTAGTTAGTTTTTATGCATTCATTACCTCTTTGCATACCGTTGACTATTCTGCGATCTTTCCTATAATTCTTCACAGGTAGAGATACTAACTTTGCAGCACTAGTACCGACAGCGACCAACGATCGAATGGGAGGAAGGCCTTTTAACAATTTATGAATCTGCAAAATGCCAATTAGAATAATGCATTCATCTAATAGTGCAGGTGCACACGCATATCGTATAAAGCTATAATACCTGATTCTTAGAGATATCTTCCAACCACTCGCCAAAAATTGTCTCACATACACTGCTCCAGCCATAAACACCGACAGCCTGAACATGTTTCAGTTTTAGCTCTACCCCCTGAAAAAGAAACAATAAGTTGTTATTTATTAATCTGATAGTGGTTTATGGGAGTGAACGCTCATTTGTTATTTTTTAATCTGATAGTGGTTGTTTGGTGGTTCGTCTGGTGATGGGAGTGAACGCTCATGTGAACTGAGATGGCGGGTGGGTTTGGTCACCACTAAATCTAGTCTTAAATTTGTGTAAAGGCAATAACTATTTATATCATGTTCTAGACAAGAAACGACAAAATCAAAACTACATACAGAGAGAATTCACGAGTATTACCTTCCACTGAAATAAATTAACAAGTTCCACATATTTCCCATGGCCTAATGCAACTAAGTCAACACCAGAAGGAATGTAGTCTACCCGTACAAGAACAGGTGATATGCTAAACTTCTGAAAGAAAGATATAGGCATGTAAGAGCACATAAACGATAAAACAAGACAAGAAGATAGAACTTTTAGCAGTTATAATAGAATATATAGAACTAACTTGCCTGGAAATAGGGAAGTAATGCCTCCTCTAAAATGCTATGGTTTCCTACGTTAACAGCTTTCTTTTGTGGTGTACCCGGTTCATCCATATCCGAAGAATAATCAGAAGCGGAGCTTTTTCCTCCAAAAAAGCCTATCAGGAATTCAAGTTGGCTTTGATGAAGATGCAAACGCATAGGAAGCACAGCAATTTTTAGCCTGCAACACTCTACATTAGAAGACATGAAGAAATAGAAATCTAAATACCAATTTAAATCTTACCGATACTCCTCAAGAGGAGTCGAAGGATGTGGTCTAACTGATTCTAATTCTATCTTCAATGCTCTAGAACGGGAATCCCTAGGACGATTTTTTGTTTGATAACAGCCAAGAACCTATCCGGAAAGAAATAAAATGAAATGGCAGCTATTAGAAACGGTCATAAATGAATATAAGAAAACAAGATTCTTTCTGGTGTCTGGGAAGCAGGAGTCACCTGTGTCCAGGGTGCGCCCTTGCTGACATCATTAAGAGAGAAATCCTGAACCGAGACCGAAACCTTAGAAACAGATATCTCACCATCAGGATAAACGTCACATCGAAGGCCCATCTTAGCAAGTGCAAACTCTAAACCAATATCTTTATTTCTTGTATATTCCCAGTCAGAACCAGCTTGAAGATTCCACCTTACATTAATATTTGTCAAAACCAGACGACCCTTGACTTTTACATCATTCCCAGTTTGTGAGACTGGAGTCTCACTTCCAACAAACTGTTGGGGACTGGTACCACTCCCCGAAACATGATCCTCAACAATCTTTAACAAAGAACCCCCATACCATCCACTCCCAACGTGAGCTTCTGCCTCCTTTGCAGTTGCTGATTTGGAGCTGTGTTGTTGATTGTTCGATGATGATTCGGATAACGGGCGTGAAGATAAGAAATACCCGTCTATGAACTCCGGGAAGGCAGAACATGAAGATGACGTTTCATTATCTTCCAACCCATATACCGGAACCGCCACTTTTACAGATGACTTGTGTGGCATGCGTTCATGGTCTGGATCCAAGTCAAATGCTCCTTCAGATATTTCGTCCATTAAATTGACTGGATAAGTTTCTGCCTCTGAATCTGAGCTTGTAGAATAGTTACTTGAGCTTCTGCTTTTGTAACAACTCTCTTGTGCCAGCTGGATATTATCCCAGCGAGTCTGCAAATGCACAACTGATTCTTCAACATCTGGGGCAATAATCTGCTGGATTTGAGCAGCAAGACGAGCGAGTCCAAAGGTGGAATCCTGACAAGTATGCAGTACAAGGTGAGACTCAGAACATTCTAGTTCCCATTCGTGCCCATTCTTACAATTAATTCTTAAAACCGCTTCAACATGTGTTTCTTCCGCAACTTTTACATAGCCACACTTCCGAAGATTTTGCTCACTGTAAGATCCAAACAGATTCTTGACCCCAGATTCTTCACAGAGCATTAAACCGACATCATGGAATTTGATTTCATAATCCATCTCGATACAATTTGCTGATTTGACATTTGAGAGTATCAAACTAGATGCTGCTAAAAGGCCAGCAACGCATTCTTCTCGAGAAGGGTCTTCTTGAGCCACCAAATTACTCAAGTATGGTTCGTAACTCAAACCAATATCGATCAAGTTAAGAACAAAAGAAGACCCACAACTTTTATCATTCCTTAAATCTTCCTTCCCCGGAAAAGCATCATCCACTTGGTTAATTTCAGTTGAAGCCTGACTGAAAAACGAAGTGATGGAATTAAACCAATCCAAACGACCACCTACTGCAACAACAGTAGCACATCTAATATTAATAGATACTTGACTCGTGAAATTGTCTGGATCCCACATGTGTACGATATCAGATCCTGGAAACCTTGATGACAGTGTATTTGAACCTTCACCGTTTCCACGTCCCCTGGTAGAGTTGTCACATCTAATAAGAATGAACTCCCTATTGGAATCTCCTGTCGTGGAACCCCACAAATCTCCCTCGCCATGGGACACCCAGAGGAAGTTGGCACCCGGACGTCCCCCTGTATTTGATACAGTTAACAGCTCAAAGTTGCAAACTTTCAACTTTAGATTACACCAAGAGCCAGGAAGTTCACTTTGGATCGAGCCTTTGATGTCCTCCACTGGTGCTAAGCCAACCGAAACCTCCACAAGATCACATTCCACAAGGATTGATGATTGAGATGTCGAATGTTTTTCCGTGGTGGCAACTGAATCAGATGTTATGCATGACAAACAATCGGTCACTTGATTTGAAAGATCATGGATGGTTTGATATAAAGAACTGTTGAGATTGATGGTGAGGGGAGATAAATGAGCATGCATAAAAAATGAAGAGCTTGAAACTAATTCTCCTCGTGACCGAGAATTAAGGTCGTCCATATCCTTAGTGGTGGTTACAAAAGCAAGTCCGTGACCTTTCCCTGTAGATTTATTCCTGCCAGTGGTACCATCGGAAGTAGCAAGAACCTTGGCTCTCCCTGTGATCCAAGAACCAGTAACAGCATTGTCTTGCCATAACATACTAAAAACCGAGGGATGGTCACTTTTATGAGATATGGTCAAAACCCTTTCGGCACAATACGTGAGTCCAGAAGCTGATGACACAAAGTAAACCGCGATATTCCCGACACTAAAATGCAAAGAACGAGAAGGTGTCACACGGAACCTCTGACTCGATCGAACCTTCCCCTCTCGTGGACTCAATGACAGATCAACAACAATAAACTTATTTACAGACGAGTAACTCTTATAATCATCATTCTTCTCACATGGGAAACATAACACCATTCTCGCATCCAGAAGAGTGATATTTCCTCTTAAAGTTTCTTTAGGGGACTTCAGAAATTGGGGACGAGAAACCTTTGCACCGTCCCTTTTGCCATCTAGTTTCAGTGACTTCTCGATTTCTTTAATGAGATTCAACATTGCGTTTAGCAGATGAAAGTTGACCCAGAATAACAGTGGTGGCAGTTTTAACGAAAAGGAATCCGGCCCTGAAACAGGTGCAACGTATTGGCATCTGGTAGTGTCCGAAGTTCTGAGTAGCAAGACTTTGACCACATCATCTCTGTATATTCCTCTATGACATCTTGAAAGATCATTTAATACAGCACTTTCACCAAGCGAACGCAGAGGAGGACAGGCACGTTCAACTGCAGCTTGCTTATTTCTGATTAGTAGAGCCTGAGCGTTCACATTTTCATTTTGACAATGAAGACTGAAATGATCAGATACCTCGATATGTTCGATTGTTGCTTCAATGTTCGATTCTTGAGGACACACCTGTTGACCTTATCAAATTTAAATATATTTTAAATGAAATTTTGATTTGCAAACTACAAAACCTACACGCACAATAATTACCTGAAAGGCAAGCTGCATCTCATTAAGTTCTGCTTTTAGATAATGGACGTATGAAGTCCCGTCTGTCTTACAGCCTTTTGTTTCATTAGAAGGCTTCTGGTCTTCATCCACAAATGAAAACAGGATTACAATCTGCATGATCCGTGCCTTAAGACTGGTTTCAACATGTTTCTGCTCTGCATCACAGTGACAAAAAATTCACAAACATATATATAATTCCTTAAGAGATTACAACCTCTTACCGTTCACTTGTTTACTTTACAGTTCCATCTTATTTAAAGGGATAGATACATGAACCCATCTTTTAGAAATCACATAACGACAAAGCACGTACCAGAAGGGATCTGAAGGGATCCAGAGGCGAGGTTGGATGCAGCAGTTATCGCACTAAACACGGAACAACTCCAGTTCCACATACCACTGTTCCCCAATGCTGATTGTGAGTTTCTCAATTCATCAAAACATTCAAAGAATTGATCGACACTGCCAAAAATGACGGGCAACGTATACATTAGCAAAATCAATAGTTTAATTCACAAATTTGTAAGTATGTCCGTTTACAAACCTGGCACCAAAGTCTGATTCTTCGATTTTTAGTTCCTGGTTAGTGCCGACAGGTGAAGTCATCCAGTCTGATATCAGATGTGAACCCCGCAACAAAGCATCCAAAACCGTATCTTTTTCTGCTGAACATGTTTCAGGTTCAAAGGAGCCTAATGTTGACGAATAACCATGGGACGATGACACGCTGTGGTATATAGATTCAGTTGCTATACTGTTCATCAAACTCTTGTGCTGTTTGTCCAGTCCCTCAAAAACATTTACAAAATACATAAAGCTTTTTATGGAACTCGGCTGCAATCTCATTTCTAAAGGATCAACACACACATCAGCATCTAGTTTACGGATATCTAAAGAACCATTCTTCAAAGGTATACTTAGTTTAATCGTTCCTGAAAATCCACCTTTCTCTCCCATGATCACTGGGGTTAGAGCACTTTCGTCACTCTTACCATCTAACAGAAACTCAAGCACTCCTCCATCAAATTTCACAAAATTTGTAAGTCGACTTAGCCCAAGAAAACTATCAACGGGTATCCTTTGACTATCAATGTCAACATCTTCAGAAATTCTGGTCCCGCATTCCAATTCATTAACGCGTAAAACCAACATCCTGGAATCCCCTATTCCATCTGGTTCTAGTGAGGACGGATTGAGCACAACATACAGTTTTTTAATTTTTACATGAAAGCTTGTAAGCAACCATTTAACCATCTTAGCAATTGTTTTAACTCCTTCATGAATATCCGCAGATGCACTCGTCAAACCACTGTCAAACATGTGACGTTCAGGTGTCACTGTTTCATGACTGGTATATTTATCACCATCTTGACCTGAAGTGGAAGCTTCATTTCCAACATTAGAACTTGCTGTCCGGCCAGGGGTAAGTACTATTTCAAGTTCTTCCAGCTCGATCTCACATCTACCTCCCCACGAAAACTTGACCGTTAGAGAACGAATGGATGCTGCTTTCACAGCCAAAATAGCTGCTTCACCAAACTGAATAAACATGTATAAATGTAAGTGCTAAATCAATATTTTGATTGATCATTAAACCAACAATTCGCAAGGCGTTAAGTTAATCATACTGGATTCAATGTATTAAATGCTACAATATATTAATATATCGATATCTACACTATACTATATTATTTACACTATATTACATGTGACATCCGTACACATGTGCATACGAACATGTGATCTCAACAATCCTTTTTTTCAATCTACAGGCCTAGATTGATCACCACGGTTCTCAACATTCTCTTAGGTTCTCATTTGCAAGTTTCCTATAAAGCATTTAAGTCTTCACTTTAATACCTTAATAAAGTAAGAGCCTTAATCCAAGTCCTGAAATGCTATTTCCATCATGTCCATTTAATCTAATCTGTCCAATACTATTCCCATCACCATCCAATTATGTACGAAAGTGACGGTATAAGTTTCAATTCAACCTAATTAAACATTAAAACTAAAGGGAAGTTTGGAATTGCTTAGTTTTCCTACTTAAATATAAATACTTATAAGCAGCTATAAACTACTTCGGCTTGAAAATAAGCAGATAAGCAAAAAAAATAAGCAATCCCTAACACTTCCTAACTAGGCGCGTGCTCGGTCTGAAACACACTAAAAGTATAAACCAAAGACCGGACCGAACAAGTTCTGGGATGTCACCGGACAGGGACAGAGCCAGAAATTTTTGCTCGAGGGGGAACATTTCGATAATTTTTATAAACTACACTACAAATTGGTTCTTGGGGTTGTGGTGGGTGGTGGGGGGTGGGGTGGGGGGGGGGGGGGGGGGGGGGGGTGGGCAGTCTTTGGGGGGGGATCTACAACAAAACAAAAAAAAGCCAGATATTTTAGAAAATTTATGCTACAATTTTTTTAGCCAGGGGGCACTTGCCCCGGGGCCCCCTCCCTATCTCCGCCCATGTCACCGGACCAGTTTGAACTGGACCAGTGCTGTAAAACAAGGATTACAAGTCCGAGTAATCGTGGATCACTCGCTACAAGATCAGTGACGAGCGATTACTTGCTACAAGGTCAAAACACGACCAAAACTCGGTTTTAAGCATTTGAACAACTGTCTTAATGTTTCTAAGCATAATTCTATGGCGCTATAAACATGTCATACATATAATTTCCAAATTCCTATATAAAAATTCCAATTACTCAGGTACCGCCTAGCGAGTTTTACAACCCCGAACCAGTCCGATCCAGTCCCCTAAGTAGTAAATGATCCTAACTACTTAAAATAACTAACTAACAGTATCATTTAATTCGTAAAATAAAAAACCGAACAAAAACCGAACCGAAAAACAACCTTTTGATTAATGAAAGCAGCGTTAAGAGCCACATCATTCAACTGAACAGTTCCATTACGAAGCTGAACATCAAGCTGATCAAAATCAATATCACCAAGCAATATCTTCCGCAGCTTTTTCATCAAGACAAATTTACATATCTTCTTCATCGCTAATCGCGAAAACATATCTTCTGCCGATTTTGCGAAATTCCACATCTTTCAAGTTATATTGGTTTTTGAAGAGTTTTATGAAATTGAAATTAGGGTTTCATAATTGGGGTTTTTGAAGGTTGCTTTGGCGTAGTGGATGAGAAAGAGGAAAAGAAAAAAAAATTATAATGATTGACAAGTAAATTAAACGAATCTTTGTGTGTTATTTGGACTTTGGATAACTGTAAATAAATAATATATTCGATTCGTTTTCTTTTAGAGTAAATTGCAAAAGTGGTCCTTATAGTATGTTCAAATTGCACGTGCGGTCGTTAATTTTTTGAAATTGCTGGCTTTAATCTTTGTGGGAAACTTTTGATGCGGATTTCATCCGTGTCACAAAGTGAAATGACTAAAATGCTCTTGACATCGCTAGGCTATGACGCTACGCCTTCACTTTGGGGCATTTTAGTCATTTTACTTAAAGCCTGAGATGAAATCCGCACCAATAGACGACGTCTGCATTTTCGAAAAAGTAGGATTGTACTTACAATATTGATATATTGAAAGGACGATTTTTGCAATTTACTCTTTTTGTAATATAGTAATGTTGATGGATATACGTTGAAGTTTCCGAGTTTTGTTTGGGTAACTTGCTAAAAGGATCTTTTTTAGATTCGTATCCCTTGAGTATGTAGGCTTTGTCCTTCACAAAAGCCTTTTTGTTCACAGGTGTTTGATTTGATAGAAATTCTTTTATCAAATGAGCATAGTAGTCAAAATAACACATAATTACCCTGATTAAAATACCCTCATCTCACCTTTATATTTTGCACATAGTGGTGATCAGCATCACTTTTTTTTTTTTTAATTGTGAGTTTGTGAGGTATTTTGCGACATATGTTTTTATAAAGTATATGTGCTAAATTGTGATGTGACGCACAAGCAACACGTGCACGCACATAGTTTTAGAAGAAATTGAGAGCGTTGATCCCATGATGCTTAATTGCTAACCACAACGGCAAGAGCAACGTCGAAGACACGATAGAGCCTACGCCAAAGTTGTGAACACGTTAGAGTAGATCCCTTCATTCTCTTCTACATGAAGGCCATATTAACATTCAACACACTATCTCTTCTCTACTCAACTTTTGCTTGTTTTGTATTATTAATAGAGACGCATAATAGACGCACATCACACAAAACCTTTTTCACTGCCTTCATCGGCAAGAACATCCCAAGAGATAGAAGCAAATTTGTAGCATAGGGGGAGGGCACCCTTTATTTTTGTGCCAAAAACCAATGAGGCTTTCACAATCAACCCCCTTGCAAATATATATATGGACCACTAGTATAATTCATAAATGCAAAGAATTGCAAATCAACAATAATAGTGATGCTTTTGTTGTTTTCGTTATCTTCATTATTGTAAAAGAAAGATACGGCCCATCACTATTTGACCTTTTCCTTCTCATGTTACATCCATCACCAAAAGTGTCAATACACTTTCCTTTTTTCACTTTTAGAAAACTGTTGATGACAACAACATAGTAATGAAAGTTGCTTACCGGAATCAGAATATCGATATGATGATATATATGAATCTCGATTAAACTTTTTTCTTGTTGATAAAACCGATAGATTCCTTACAGTTGATAAGATGAATTTAGTCCACATGCTAGAAAGTTTGCACATGAAAATCAATTTGCGCATAAAAACAAACATCAAACTGTCGTCTATATGACAGAATTACAATATATTTCACACTTGTGACCCTTTTAGAAATTTTGCTGATTACGTTCAACAACTAAAACTAAAAAAAAAGAACACATTGTTACTTACATCTCCTTGGCATGGGAAAAAGGAACATGCTGAGCTTTGATTGCAGAACAGGAAACCTCAACGCTTACTACACCTTTATCCGGATCACAAACGAACCTGGAAATCAAATAATGCAAAATAGAAACTCATTAGAATGACTTGCAGAAATTACAGGTGCCTTATAGTAGATAGGTGGCAATTTATTTTGCATCGTGTCCATATCATGCCTATAGCAAATAAATATACTACAACTTTCTCTAGTACATGTAATTCAGGAGGTTTATGTATCTGAGCACATATAATAAACCCACTGGACACTTGATAGATAAGCATAACCCAAATCGACCCATTTGGTCATTTGCATATACAAGGGTCAACTTGCCACCTCTAATTTAGTCTGTACCTAGGGATTGCTAATCCAGACACTAGTGACAACACGTGCTATCTATAGTCAAAATAATTTACAATGCATGCTTGCAAATTTAATAAAATGCCATCAATATACAAGGATTCGTTATCAAATATATGTATTGTAGGTCATTTTATAAATAACATCTCCACTCTCCAATAAAGGATTTTAGTGGCAAATAATCTGACATATCCAATAATATATAAGCATTCTTGCATGACAAATAAGCAATCTGAGTTCTGACACAGTTATCTTTTCTGTCAAACTTGAATCAAATATATGTCAAATTGGTTGACTCTCGTCGTTCTTTCTGAAATTGACGAATGACTGACACTAGGTTCTGTCTTATTAATAATTAACCCAATGCATATAGACACACTCAGTTAACCCAATGCATATAGACATACTTCAATTTAAAATTTTATGTTATTTAGCCATAATCTTGAGTTGGAAGCACTTAAAAACTTACAAGCAGGAAGGTTGGAGATATCTGCAGAAACAGCACAAGGAATACCCAAGTTTGAAAGAGCCCCCCTTATAATTCCACAAGGAAAATAAAGATGCATCCCAGTAACTTCTGCTGCTTTGTTTCCAGGCTCTTGAGCTGAACCTGAAGTCTCTGCGGATGGGGCCACTGACATACGTGAAAGCCATGCGAATTTATCATCTTGCAAAACAAATGTACCCTGCAACAACATAAATAAGCAACCATATCTACCGTTCACAATATCTTATAAACTTATCACGATATGTGGTATGGAACTTACTCTATGATTAGTCTTTAAATTGTCTATCTGCTTCTTGAATAGCTCGGACCAGAAATCTTTGCAGATGAACTTGATTGCCTCTAGGTGATCACTAAACCGTGGCCGCTCCATTGTATACCTAATAAAAATCCATAACTAAGTAGCAAATATAATATTCAAGGGTGTAACATAAAAATTTGAAACTGGTGTACCAATAGTTACTTCGTTAGTCTATTACTGTGTAAACCATTGATGTAACCTTAGTGATACATAGGATTATAGGAAAATATACAACTTAAGAGCTTACGAAATTAGGTTATCAGTTATCTAAGTAAGTTCTAACTTCTAACCACCTTAAGCAAGTGCAGCTGCGCAATTTGTTAGCAGCCTATTGCATAAGAGAAATTACTAAGGGTATTGATGCACTAGGATCATAAGACTACTATGAAAACCTTGAGACATGTAATCTATCCCCTTGTAAGAACTAAGATTTGTCTGGATGAAAATTGATGCAAAAGAGTAAGACGTTCAAATTATTCAAGCTTCCACGAGATTATAGATTTAAATAGCCACACTAAGTAAAAAAGGGCTGGAATAGCTATGGTTAAAAAGGGGACATGTATAATCATACATGCAGTCAAACATTAAGATACTACTACGATCCATAAGAGCTCAGTGACAAAATACTGAATCAAAATGGCTGTTTATCTTTCCATTAAATATACGTGAAACATCAGCATTCACAGGATTTACCGTAAACATCTTAATTCATTGGTGCAATCAAAATAAGGTGGCAAAACTTCCAAAGATATACAGCATTGACAGGTAACATGGAGTCAACATCACAAACAAAGATGAGTTCTTAAACTAACAACTTAACTGTTGGCTTGTTGTTCTGATATGATATTTATTATTCAGAAATAACTGTGAGCTAAAAATGCTGGTTTATAGGTAAAGCATACATTTACCTTTTGAAATGAACTAATTTCAGAGCCAAATGCGTGATGAAAACCTAAACACAGAAAATGACACTGACATTTATCTGACAGATTTGATCAATTTGGCAATGCATCCTGAGATATGTGATATTAAATTGAAAGAAATTAATCATATATACATACATTTACAATTCAAAGATCAACTTAATTAAGCTCCAGATGAACAACTACTATGTTATGGCTAAGGAGACCTAACTGATCTAACAAATCTAAATTTAATTCTAGTGTTTCATTAACATTTCAATTCAATATAATTATAAAAACCAACCAGACCTAATACGATGTAACAAACCTAGAATGAAATCAAGCTTTAACTGACATTCCAGCTCGACATGATACCTAATACGCTTTAGAAAACCTAAAATCATTCAAGTCTCTAACTAAAATTTCAGATTAATACGGTTCTATGCCTGTGCTAAAAAAAACTATAAGCGCTAACATTTCGGTTAACGCGATTATACAGCTAACAAGCCCTAATATGCTCGAGAAAACCTAGAATCTGTGCAAGTATAACTAACATTTTAGATCAATACAACCACTGCAAGACCTAAAAAACCTAGAATCAATTCACGAATGTACCTAACAATTCGGATCAATAGAATTCTACGGCCAATGAGACCTAATTTTATCAAAAAAGAAAAAAACCCTACAATTAATTCAAGTATCTAACTAACATTTCATATCAATACGATTTTACAGCTAACAAAACCAAATAGGATCCAATAAGCGTCAATAACTGATTCACGTACTTAAAAAATAGACCTAGAAAAGACTCATGTATAATCAGCAGGGTTCTAAAAGGCACGCCATGGCGCCGCTAAGGCGCAAGGCGTGACTTCCATGCTACGAAATAGACCTAGGCGCCGGCTCTATGCGTGGCGTGAGATGAGGCGTGAAAAGGCGCGATGCCTGGCGCCTTTATTTAGGCGTTTTTAAGGAATCTGATTAAAATGTTATGCGGACCACATATATGAGCCAGGTAATCACGAATTGGGCCTAGCATTTGGGATTTCTGAAAGAAATGAAGAAAATTAGATGCAATGATGGTTTATTGACTTTATTCCTTATGTATAATACTTTTTGTAAACTCGATATATATGAAATATGATATAAATATATAAATCTATATATATTTTGTCGCTTTAAGTCGCGCCTTAAAGAACGCCATTGCTCCTAACGCGTTTGAGTAACATTTCAGATCAATACAATAATAACGCAACAAAACCGAATACGATCTCAATAGCCTCACACAGTTTCAAGCAACTAACCTACATTTCAGATCAATACGATCTAACAAACCTAAAAATCAATCAACGAACATATCAAATCGAATTAATTAGATCAGTTAGCGCGCGTGCGGGCGCGTGAGGGTATACCGTTCGGAGAGCTGATGGCCGACGTGATAACCGATAGCTTCGATTCTACGAGCAGCAAGTTCAGGCTTGGAAGCGTAAAGTACATTGCTGTATGATGATACGATCTCTGTTAATAAACTGTCCATACAGCTCTCTGATACTTCTCTAGCCATTGAAATTAAATTAACTGTATGTGTGTGTTTTTCACGGTGTGTTTGTGTGTGTGAGGTGATTTCATCAAGTTTGTTGGTTGAGAGATGATGTTAAATTGTATTGGGCTCATTCAATGGATCAAGGCCCGTAAAGGTGTAAACTTTATTGTATTGCGCTCGAACTTTTGACCGAGGATGACATGGTGAAAGCTGACTGCCAATTGATTAATATTTGAGTAAACTACATTTTTGATCAACGTGGTTTAACGGGTATAACACTTTTGGTTCATTTTTCAAAAATCTTACATATCCACTCCAATACCAGACAACCCGTTTCACTTTTGATCCAATTTGCCAAACACCGTTAGTTTGACTTATGTTGACTGTTAGATATGAGGGTATATGTGTCTATTCACGTATTTAATTAAAAACAAATCAAAAACACTTACCACCAACAATACATTACATCTATATTATTTTTCCACTTTCTTTTATTACCACCACACAAACATATAACTTCATCTTTGTCTTTTAATCTCCATCTTCACCTTTCAATGTTTAGATTTTTATTTCACTACTAACTTAAAATCAAAAACAAAAACACAACAATTGATAAACACATAACAAACACCCATCTGTCGCCGGTCAACTCAACCTCAAATCCGGCTATACGTCGCCGGTCACCGCCCCTCTGTAGCCTAAAAACACAGCCAGTTCAAGATTCAATTATGGCTTCATTTTTTGAGATATGTGTAGAGTTTTTTATATACATACTAACAAAGTATGTATAGATCTAGGTTTTGTGAGGATGATGTTGTGTTTGGGATGCGAAACCGCAAGCCCAAATCATTTGGCATCTATAACTCCATCTAAGATTGCCACCACACCATCACCAACTACACCGTTCACCACCCCCGCCGCTTCACTGTCATCACCATCGACATCCCACCAGATTTGGTGTTTGTTTCTCATTAACTTTTATGTGTTTAGAATCGTTTGGTGTTGTTATATTCACGTTTAGATGGTGGTGGGTTTGAATATGTGTTTTGATTTAGTGATGTTAAGATGGTTTAGTGGTGTTGGTTTCATTTTTAGTGTGTTTTTTACTAAAGAAATGAAACTAGAATGATATGGAAGGGTTTAGAGTTTGCTGTGTGTTTGTGTTATTAAGTAGTAATAATAATAATAATAATAATAGAATAAATAAAGTAATGTTATAAATAATAATAATAATAGAATAAATAAAAAAGGGTATTAATGTCATTTTCGCTACTCACATGAGGGTATTTTAGTCCTTTTACGTACTTTAAGCAGTCAAACTAGCAGTCAACAACAAATTGGACCAAAAGTGAAACGGGTTGTCGAGTATTGGAGTGGATCTGTAAGATTTTTGAAAAATGGACTAAAAGTGTTATACCCGGTAAACCACGTGGACCAAAAATGTAGTTTACTCTTAATATTTTGTGTAATCTCGAGCAAATATATCTTTTTGTTTTTTTAACATTATGATTCACTTGGTTATACATTTACTTGAAGAGGCTATTGAAAGCGTGCATGTTCCCTACCAGCGGATGTATGCATTTGAAAGATACATGAAGAAGCTAAAAAATTATGTACAAAATAAAGCTAAGCTGAAAGGTTCAATAGCGGTGGGTTATGTTGCCGAGGAAGCATTAACTTTCTGTTCTCATTATTTTCGGGGTGTTGGGACGAAATTTAATCGTACCGGCAGTAATCAGGACTGTCCTCGCCCAACAAGTCAATTTCAGGTGTTCCAATCAATATGTAGAAAAGATTGTTAAACAATCACTTATTCGGTTAGATCGCTAAGGAATGAAGAAAGTGATATGGTATGTACTTCAAAATAGTCCTTAAATCGACACGTACACGACCGAGTTCGAGAGGTACGCGTTTTTATTTTGAAACTTCTTTTTCCTAAGTTATCTTTTCGACGACTTATTCTAATATCATGAACATTTTCAGGGAATTCCTAACAGTGACATGAAACAAGAATTTTCTCGCTGGTTTGAGCCGCGGGTAAACTTATTATATGTATTTCGCTGTAAAAATAACGACTATATTTTACTCATCTCTGTATATTCTTATCTTTTTCATAGATCCTTAATCCTTGCATAGACAAAGATCCAAGTTGCTCTGCCGAGTTATCACTTTGTCTTGTAGACCATCACCGACTCCAATCTCAGTCAACTCTTGCGTAGTCAACGGTGTGAGGTTTGTCGTACAGAGCCGCGATGAACATCGTACAACTCAAAACAACAGAATTTAGTCACCTGGTGAGTAGGATGGAGAAATGTATTATGGCCAGCTTGAAGACATCCTGGAGTTTGCGTATATCTCGTATTAAGTTGTGTTGTTCCGAGTTAAGTGGTTCGACGCTAGCAACGAAGGACGTAAATTCAAATGTTTTGTCATTAGAAACAGCATAACACAAATCTAGGCATGTAGTGATTCGTTTAAAGATCAATCTTACATTCTCGCAACACAAGTAAAACAAGTCTTCTACCTTGAAGATATGGCAAGACGATCACTCCATTGGAAGGCCGTCCAAGATGTGAATCATAAAAAGTCTTCGAACGAGGATTCCATCATAGTAGAGGACGATCATGATGTTATACATGACAACAACTCATCTGATCTCTAAAGAGAAAGGAGGTTTAGGCGTGTCGAGTTTTTATGCGTTGAATAGAGCCCTTTTGTTCAAGTGGGTGTGGTGCTTCCGCACTCAAGGATCGTCGATATGGGCAAGGGTTATTAAAGGGATTCATGGTGAAGATGGTAAACTTGGTAAGAATGTAAATCATAGCCATCCGTCTATATGGTTGGATATTGTTCGCGAGATGGAGCAGCCCCTCAAGAATCACTGTACGGATTTAATTGGGTTTTTTTTCATAAAAAGATGGGTAATTGGGCTGATACCTCTTATTGGGAGGACGTGTGAAGGGGTGATGGTGCTTTTAAATCCCTTTATCCTAAAATATATGCCTTGGAGACATGCAAGAATGTTACCGTCGCAGTTAAAATGTCTCATGAAAATTTGGGAGATTCTCTTCGTCGAATTCCAATGGGAGGTATTGAACATGTTCAGTTCCTAGAGTTTCTGGCGTCTATGGAGGGTGTTGCTCTCGTTGACATGAGGGATAGGTGGGTTTGGTCTTTAGAGGGCTCAGGAGAGTTCTCAGTTGCTTCTGTTCGAAGGTTAATAGATTAGCGTTGGTTGCCGGAGGTTTCGACCAAAACTCATTGGATAAATGTTGTGCCCATTAAAGTAAATGTCCATTCCTGGAAAGTAAGGTTAAATTGCTTACCTACTAGGTTGAATATTTCTAGACGAGGCATGAATATAGATTCTATTTTATGTCCTATATGTGATAAGGCGGTGGAATCGGCTAGTCATATTTTTTTGCTTGCCAATTAGCTAGAGAGGTGTTTCATAAGATCACTAGCTTGTGGGATGTCAATTTTATGAAGGTTTATTCGTATGAGGAATGGTTAGAGTGACTTTTGAATCTTCGTCTTCACACTAAGTATAATAAGTTCTCGAAGGAGTTTGTTATATTATGTAGTGGTTTATCTGGAATTTTCGCAACAAGAGTATTTTTTTTATTCGGATCTTCCTACGAAGGCTTCTCTTTTTGAAGATATTGTGTCGCGTTCTTTTTATTGGTGTAGATATAGATGTAAGGTTTCTTTTAGTTGGAGTGATTGGCTTAAAAACCCTCATCTTGTTATCTTGTAAGTTTCTAGCTCCTTGCTAGTTTTTTAATAAAATTTCGCCGTTTAAAAAAAACAACAACTCATCTGATTTCGCACTTTTTGTTAATTTAAATAATTTGGATTTTGCAACCTTGAATATCGATGGTCAATCAACGAAAGTTGAGGCACCACCACCAATCATTTCATGTTGACGACAACGATGATTTTATTGATGATGAAGACGACATACCTCATGATTTAGTAGATTATGATGATGAAGTCCTCGCCATTTTTGATGATGAAGCTGCGAATGTTGTTTATTCTAGTGATGAGGAATATTGATCTTAATTTGTAACTTGTAATACAACACTTATTTGAATGAAATTGTTATGGACTGTTTAAATGTAATTTATTTGAATGTGTGCATGCTTATATTAATTTGTTCATTAATTTCTATATGTTATTGTACTTGTACTTTTATAGATGTCAGCAGCAGTCACACGTGGTCACGGTGGCAATGACCCACCTCACCTTGCACGTCAGATTGGCTTCGGTTGTCGAGGATAAAGCCTATTCCGTTTTCTATATTCACATAAATCCACTAAATTTAGAGAATGTGTCGGTGACATGTAGTATACTTTAGAACTTGACCATTTTTGCGTATCGAGACCACAGTAATAAGCATCGTATTTCGATGTGATCGAAATTGATTACGTTAGAAGGCATAAATCTTAGGATTTAACCAAAATAGCCCACTATGTGTCATTGATGAGGTGTAAAATTATACACTTTTTCGAGGTCATTTAACCCCTAAAATTATGCAAATATGCTCGTTTATTGCACTAAATCATTTCTTTTGGTGTTTTAGATACTTGGGAAGCATATGGATGGATTGGGCTTATGTCTATTCGGTTGATTTATCAACACCCTTGATTTATATGTCTATTTGTCATGTAAATGTTTCTGTATATATCATGGTTGGCCATGACAACCATCTTTATAAATTCTTGATGGATTGGCTTTATGTCTATTCGATTGATTTATATGTCTATATGTTATGTAAGTGTTTTTTATATATCATGTTTAGCCATCACAACAATTTGTATAAAATCTTGATGGTTTGGGCTTATGTCTATTTGGTTGATTTATCAAAACCCTTGATTTCTATGTCTATATGTCATGTAAATGTATCTCTCTCTCTCTCTCTCTCTCTCTCTCTTTTTATATATATATATATATATATATATATATATATATATATATATATATATATATATATATCATGTTTGGCATCATAATAATATTTATAAAGTCTTGATGGATTGGGTTTATGTCTATTCGGTTGATTTATATTTGTATATGTCATGTAAGTGTTTCTATATATATTATGCTTAGCCATTACAACAATCTGTATAAAATCTTAATAGATTGGACTTCACAACAATCTTTATGAAATCTTGATGGATTTGGCTTATGTCTATTCGGTAGATTTATCAACACCCTTGATTTATCTGTCTATATGTCATGTAAATGTTTCTATATATATCATGTTTGGCCATCACAACAATTTATATAAAGTCTTAATGGATTGGGCTTATGTTTATTCGGTTGATTTATATGTCTATATGTCATGTATGTAACACCCTCAAATTGGGTCGCAACGGAATATGGGTCTGAGAGTGTTACTTCATAGATCAATAGCATAAAAAATATATGAGAACGACCATTTAAAAGTCGTTTAAAACCGATACATTGGATTTAACAAATTGTTTGTTACAAAAGCCTGAAGCTTCACTTGTTCATTGTTCAAAATACAAAGATTCTAGTTCATAATAAATATTTCTCCAAAATGTAATGCAACCAAATCTTTAATGCATATGACTTCCAAAATAACGACCACCAATGTATCCCTTGTCTTCTATCTCATTGATCCCCTGAGAAAAACATGTTTTAAAACGTCAACAATAATGTTGGTGAATTCATAGGTTTGTAAAATGTAAAATGTAGGACCAGAGTTCTCAAGTGTATGATAATGCAGTAGATGCAAACACCACAAAAATGTAATTACGTTTCCCTAAGCTCATGACACTGATGCTCGACATAAATGAATTGCAATATAAATTGGCAACATTGCCCGTGATGATGTTCTTTTTTTTTAACGGCGATTTGTTAAAACACTAGCAAGGAGCTAGATCAAACAAGAACAATATAAGGGTTCTTAAGCCAATCGTCTCACTTGAACGACACTTTACATCTAATTATACACCAATTAAAAAGAACTAGAATACTAAAGTTAATCAAATACAGCGCATTTTCAGGATCTTCTTATTAAACAGAATCTTGTATGCGAAAGTTCTACATATACCACCACAAACCATAGAATCCACCCGCAAGAACGCCTTTTTGAGTTTTGGATTGAATCCGAATAGAAGCCAAACCAAACTCGCCATTCCCTAGGAAAACACATCCGAAAGTCATATCCCCCAAAAGATACTACGCATAATCATGTCTCACAACAACGCATTGAAAAAAATATGGTTTTCGATTCCACACCGCATTACAAAATGGGACCAACAATGAATCAATATCTATTCCACGACTAGAGATATTCAAACGCGTTGAAGCGCATTAGATTTTGACTTTCCTAGCTATGATATTCACCTTGATGGCCCGATTTAACCCACCTAGTCGGCCAAACTAAACATCCTGAAATCGATTCCATCAATCCCCTTTTCGAATTGAAGCCACCGAAAAGACCCCTCACTTTCTACGTCAAACGTAACGATCTTCGCAAGGCAAGATATCCTCCGAGAAATACTTAGCCAAAGAAGTTAAGTTGAGTCTCTTCAATTCTACTTCTCGCTTTTCTTCGAAATGAGTTATCTAAAAAAACTTACGCATTCAATTGCGAACTAACAGTAGCATTCTTATCAACACAGAGCGAACATACGTGGGAACACTCTTGTAACACCACCTTCATACCAATAGTCGACCTAGAACCGCGAGTCTCCGCCATTCCCCATTTAATCGATGTAATAAGCAACATTAATAACCCACCTTGTAACCCCCTAACTTCGTAAACTATCGCTGTCCAGCATGTTCGAACCCACCAGAAACATCCCTTGTCAAATCCCCTCCTCCTCATAAAAGCCTAATCACTTAGTCCATAAGGAACATTTCTGAGAATAGAACCGCCAAACCCACTTGAGCATGAGACCTCTATTAAGGGCAAACAAGCTTGATACCCCTAAACCCCCTTTATCCTTCGGAGTTAGGACCTTGTTCCACTTTACCCAAGAAGCTTTGTTACTCTTCGGATCCTGGCCATTAAAGAACCGACTACGAATAGATTCAAGAGATTTAAGAATACTCGAGGGAACCTTAAAAATGGACATATGGAAGATTGGCATAGATCCTAACACGGACTTAAGAAGAGTGAGTCTGCCTCCGATTGAAAGGAGTTTCATCTTCCATCTAGAAAGACGAGATAACACCTTGTCCACCACTTCTTTCCAAGCTTGCTTCCTTGACATATTTCCCCCAACTTTCGTACCCAAATAAGTGATGGAGTCTTAAGAAAAGACCCCAAGTTAGAAGCCGCGGTTTTAACCATCCCATTCTTCAACTTAACACCCAAAATCCTACTCTACACATGTTAAAACGAAGACCAGAAGCCCGAAAAAACAATCCAAAACTCGAACTAACGAATCGATATTGAGCTCACTCCATTGGCCAAGAAAGATTGCATCACCGCAAAAAACAAATAAATCAAATTCCCACCATGGAATAATATTAATCCCGTAAAACATACCCGCACTACCACACGTTGAAAAGAAATATGCAAGCTCTCCATAATAAGAATGAATAAAAAAGGGGATAAAGGATCACCTTGTTTAAGACCCTCTAATAAAAATGAAATTTCACGTAGGGACTACGTTGCAAGAAAGGACCCCCTGGATAATCTAATACAACTTTGAATCCAAGTCCTCCCATCTTTCACCGAAACCAATTTATTTAACAACATCATCCCACGAAACCCAGAGACCGAATTAAAAGCTTCTCGAAATCATCTTTGAAAAATGAGCGTTTTTATTTCTTCCTACGACACCATGAAGAACCTCATCAGAAAAATGTGACCGTCTAGGATTTGTCTGTCCGTCACAAAAGCTTATTGGACCTCCGGAAAAGATCACCAAGCACACCAACTACATCGTTCGCCCAAGATTTTAGCATGATCTTGTAATAAGCTCCCGAGCAAACTTATAGACGAAAATCCTTTAACCATGTTTGGACATCAAGATTTTAGGATTAAAGCAATAAAGTTTTTCGAGTTACATCCATTCGGTAATACACCATACATGAAGAAATCGTCAACCAGCCTCGAACACGTCCTTCTCAATTCACAGGCAAAAAGACGGTAACAGCTAAAAGAAAACCATCCGGTACACGTAGACCTATCAACGCCGCAATCCCCCACTGCCCTTTAACCTCCCACTTTATAAATCAATGCGTACCTATCCTCTATCTTATCATTTGGATAGGGAAACAGGAAAAGGGTATCAAAACACGCTCGATTCACTGATGTTATCGAACCTTACCCGAAAATGTTCTAATGTAAGATTTAGAGGTAAGAAATCACGTCTTCACCTGAACCGGGTCATCGACCCACGTCCCATTAACCATACTACTCGAATATTAGATTGGATTGCACTCTTGTTTAGCAATACCATCGAAAAAACTTCACATTTTTCATCACCCACGATTTCCCATATTAATCTTGGTTTTTTGAGCAAATTTCGAATTAAATATTATTTACCTGATAATATTGTTGAGAATCCTCTGTAGCGTTTATGGACCACCTCATTCGATATATGAGAACAACCATTTAAAAGTCGTTTAAAATCGATACATTGGATTTAACAAATTGTTTGTTACAAAAGCCTGAAGCTTCACTTGTTCATTGTTCAAAATACAAAGATTCTAGTTCATAATAAATATTTCTCCAAAATGTAATGCAACCAAATCTTTAATGCATATGACTTCCAAAATAACGACCACCAATGTATCCCTTGTCTTCTATCTCATTGATCCCCTGAGAAAAACATGTTTTAAAACGTCAACAATAATGTTGGTGAATTCATAGGTTTGTAAAATGTAAAATGTAGGACTACAAGATTTCCCAAGTGTATGATAATGCAACAGACGCAAACACCATAAAAATGTAATTACGTTTCCCTAAGCTCATGACACTGATGCTCGACATAAATGAATTGCAATATAAATTGCCAACATTGCCCGTGATGATGTTCTAACCCGCAACATCCCAAATCCGACATGGTATACGTTCGTTTTTCCAGTGATAGCTAATCACCCAAACGGGGATGTCAATCCCAAATAGATCTATTCATAACATTCGCGCTCACATAGTAATTGACAGTTCATGATTGTGGGCTCAGAGGGTTATCGCTACTTAGGCAAACACGTAATCATAATGTAAAAATGTCCACTTGTGTCCTATTGTAAAATCATGAATGTTTCTCACCCCAAAACTTGTAAATCATTATAAATGTAAAACGTTGGGCTATGAACTCACCTCGAGTGAATGAATTAACTATGTAAGTCACAGAATGAAAATGCGTCACGTAAGTGTCCGAATGCAACCTAATTAGTTATAGGTCGTATGAGTACTAAGTACTTTGAATAACTAATATCATATATAATTCTATATAGCTACATCACCATCTAATTGTATTTGTGAAATAATATTTAAATCGCATTTGATAAATAATAACCATGTATTTGTACTCGTATAATCGTATAAATAATTCAATCGCCTTCGTAAAATAATATTTATAAAGTTTAAAACATGTATAAATATTATTTAAGTGATTCTAAAATGTTTCGCAATTTTTTTTATTAAAAACGAACCAACACTATTCACGTCAGGAAATAGTGCACAAGTATAAAATAGTGCGTATCTTTCTCGTTTTAAATCCGTTTCGTACGTTCTTTATGTCCACGTCTTTGTATTAAAAAGATTTATCAAAATACTTAATTTATAACTTTTTAGTCCTCTGATGAACAGTACTTTTACTGTTCATGTATATTTTATAAAACTATTTTTATAAAATTAATCGTCGTAACCACGTAAAAGTCATATCTTATTCGTTTTAACTCCGATTTTAGTGATTCTTTCGAGTACGTCTTCGTAATTAAAAGTTCTATATAACTAAAATATTTTCCAAAAAGTTTCTGTAATGAATAGTAATTTGTTTTTATAAAATTATTTTTATAAAAGTATTTATTATCATAAACTTGCAAATGGCGTAACTTCTTCGTTATAGCTCGGATTTTCGAGTTCTCTATATGCCTACGATCGTCACGTCATGTAGTATTTTAATAAAATATAAAATAAATACTTTATTTTCGAATTTGAAACAATAGCTTTTGATCATTTAGTTAAAATGTTTATAAAAATTGTTTTTAGTTTAGTTAAATTGTTACAAGTACAACACTTTATAATACAAGTCTCATGTATCTTAGGTCCTTTAGTCCATCATTTGTCCAAGAATATTAAGTCCTTACTTTTAGTTATTTATAAACTTTAATAAATAAACTTTTAAACAACTAATTTATATATACTTTTATAAATTAATCCACACTTGTATAATGTATTCACTTTCATTACAACATGTTTTTAACATCAATATAGCATATGGAAAAGTATATCAAACCATGATCAAAAGTAAAAATCCATTTTACATGTTAATATGTTTCCTAGATGGTGATTTACTATATAAACATTATATACACATAAAATCACAAATGTAAAGAGTGTAGGGTTTTAGATAACCTTAAGAATGAAGTATGATGAAGAGAAACAAGTTCTAAACCCTAGTTTAGAATCAAAACCCAAGCTTCCAAGACTAGAAAACCCTAATTTCCAATGAAACCCTAACCTTGAACTTTTCTTGATTAACCCTTTTAAACACTAAACCAAGCTTCCAATACACCTAAGATATGTCTAATAATGAACCTTGAACACTTGGATTACTTGTAAAATCAAAAATATAAAATGTATATGTGTTTGTATTTTGAGCCGTGGCTAAGGAGCACCAAGGGAGAGGATTTGTGTGTTTTGCTAGTTAAAAATGATAAGTGAATGAAGTGTGAAGTTTACTTACAATACTGTGCCTTTTATACTAAAAATATCTAGGAACAAGATCCATATAATTAGGGAAGGAAGTAAGGTTTTGGTGTAAGAAAGGATGGGAAGGTGTAAGAGAGTTGGAAGTGTAAGAATAGTTGGTATTGTAAGATAGTTTGCTTGTTGGAGTTTATAACATGTGTTAGATTACAAAAGCAAGTTGTAGATATTATTTCTCTTGTTTTCTAAGCCCTTATCCGGCCATATGTATATATGTATAAGGAAATTATATAATTCTTGAGTATTGGGTATAATTATGGGTATTTGGTTGAGTATAGATAGGTATTGGTGCTTCTGTGTATGCCTAAATGTATTTTATTGCTAAACGTAAACACTTTACGTAACCAATAAAAATAAAATGTGCAAGGTTAATAATTATCCTCTAAATAACTATCTAACACTTGCTTGACGTAAACCTTTAATTGTTTGATGCCCGTTTACGTTGAATGATAATTTTTAGCTTACGCGATTTAACTTAACGATTAAAATTAAAAGCAAACGCGTACGAGACTAAAAATAAATAGTGAAATAAATGACGTCGTAAAATGACCTGAAAACACGAGGTGTTATAATGTAAGTGTTTCTATATATATCATATATGGCCATTACAACAATTTTTATAAAATCTTGATGGATTGGGCTTATGTCTATTTACTTGCCATCCCCGACACGTGAAACAAGTTTGAGTCGAACTTAACGACTCGTAAATAAATAAAGGTGCTTACCGGGTGACAACCCGGATAGTTTGCATTTTCTTTCCTTTATTTTCATCTATTTTTCATATGATATTGTTCCAGGTTTGGTACACGGTGTATGTATATCTTTGTACATACGACATATATTGACATATGACGTATGGACTCAGATCTCTTACACCGTGTGGAAAGCCTGTTATGATTTTATGTTTTTCTTTTTGTTTTTCCTTACAGGTTATGATGAATTCTCCCCTGTGATGATGTTTTCTTTGGTGAACCCTAAAAGGTAGTGGAGCTTATACGAGATATACTGGAACTCAAGTCAACATCTTTGACGAATCTACCTATGCTCACATTCTTATTATCTTAATCATACCGAGCAATAATTAGGGGAGTTTTCCGTTTATTTCTATATTCTCTTACTTTTAATGTTTATATCTGCACATCCCAAGTGGTGGGCGAGAATTAGAATGATAACTATTTGTCCTTCTAGCTAGTTTACGTCGAAAGTTTTGCCTTACATTAAAACTTTTTCACTTGTTTTTCATACCCGGACTAGTTTAGTCTTAAACCGAGTGCACATTACCCTTATATTCCAATTGTGAGTATAAAGCATATTCCGTTTTTGACATTCATATAAATCCCCTAAATTGAGAGAATGTGCCGGTGGCATGTAGTATAGTTTAGAACTTGACCATTTTTGAATATCGAGACCACAATAATAAGCATCGTACTTCAGTGTGGAACTGATTACGATAGAAGGCAAAATTCTTAGAATTTAACCAAAATAGCCCACTATGTATCATTGATGAGGTGTAAAATTATACATTTTTCGAGGGTCATTTAACCCCTAAAATAATTCAAATATGCTCGTTTATTGCACTAAATAATTTCTTTTGGTGTTTTAGATACTTGGGAAGCATATGGATGGATTGGGCTTATGTCTATTTGGGTGATTTATCAACACCCTTGATTTATATGCCTATATGTCTGCTAGTTTTAATGCCCGTACACGCACGGGGCTTAAACATTATGTTTTTTTTAAATATGTGTATAATTTTTATTGTTTTTTGTTTTATAAGTTATGTTATAGAGTATTATGGAAATCATATGAAGAGAATAGATTCATTAAATTTGTTCTATATTATATTCGAACCATTGATCTCCACTTTGGAAGTCTGGTATTTTTACTGTTGGGTATGCATGCGATATTGTATATGTTTTATGATTATAGTTGCATGAGTGTGTCAGCTATATTTAGGATTCATGGTCATACTTTGTGTTAAAACATGTAAAATTTTAGCTTCACAATCGAATTTAAAAGCATCAAGTTGAGTTATCAAAAGCGTCAATATTTATAGAACATAGAAAACTAAAAAACTCAAATAAGTATTATGTTTCGTGCATACAATATGTTTTGGTCAAACAAAGATTTACCTATTGTATATCTTCAATACATATACAAATGTAAAAATAGTTTTACGTATTATTTTGAGAAATTTAAATGTTAGAATTTTAGTACGTATTAAACCAAAAGAAGACATTTATGTGCTT